>JARYGA010061083.1:0-43990 GCA_030545235.1 Helianthus tuberosus
GAGATGTTAACCTTCATGGATGCATCCTCAGGAATCCAGCAGATCCAAATGGAACCTTCAGACCAGGAGGATACTGCTTTCATGACACCAACAGGTATTTACTGTTATACTGCTATGCCTTTTGGTTTGAAAAATGCAGGTGCAACGTACCAGAGATTGGTGAACATGATATTTAAAGACAAACTGGGGGACACCATGGAGGTGTACATTGACGATATGGTAGTCAAATCCAAGAAGGATGAGGATCATCTCCAGGATATTAAAGGAGCATTTGATATCCTGGACCAGTACAATATGAAACTAAATCCTGCCAAGTGCCATTTTGGAGTGGGGGCAGGAAAGTTTTTAGGATACATGGTGACTAAAAGGGGTATAGAAGCAAGCCCGGAACAAATCAAAGCTATCCTGGATATCAAGTCACCATCCAACATGAAAGATGTACAAAGATTAACTGGACGAGTAGCGGCATTGAACAGATTTATATCAAGATCCTCAGAAAAATGTAAGGAATTCTACGATATCCTGAAGAAGAATAAGAGGTTCGAGTGGGGATAAAAACATGAAGCAGCCTTACAGGAATTAAAGCAATATCTTTCAACCGCACCTCTAATGATGAAGCCCGAGGATGGTGAACCATTATCCCTGTATCTTGCAGTATCAGGGAATGCAGTAACTGCTGTTTTAGTTAAGGATCACGAAGGTCAGCAGTATCCTGTCTATTATGTTAGTAAAAGTTTATTAGATGCTGAAACTAGATATTCACACTTAGAGAAATTTATATTGGCTCTAGTTATGGCATCGACGAAGCTTAGACATTATTTTGAGACACATAGGATTCATGTTAAAACTAATTATCCTGTTAAGAATGTGCTTAGGAGACCTGAGATGTCGGGTAGAATGACTAAGTGGTCAGTAAAATTAAGTGCCTATGATCTAATATATGAACCTAGAAATGCTATAAAGTCTCAGGCTCTAGCAGACTTTGTGGCTGATTTCAGTAGTGATATTCAAAACGAAGTAGACCTAGAAGTGCAACAGCTAGGAGAAAACTTAGAATCTTGGACACTATATACTGATGGTGCATCTAATGTAAGAGGTGTAGGTTTGGGTATACTACTAAAATCGCCACAGGGGGACATATTACCCCAGGCTATTAAATGTGAATTTCCTGCCACTAATAATGAGGCAGAATATGAAGCTCTGATAGCAGGATTAGAATTAGCTAAAAATATAAATATTAGATATTTACAAGTATATGTTGATTCCCTGTTGGTTACTAACCATTTCAATGGATCTTATGCAGTAAAAGGCGAAAAGTTAGCTGAATATCTTGAAATTGTTAAAAAATTAGCAGGATATTTCAAAATTTTTATACTTGAACAGGTACCAAGAGAAAAGAATGCTGAAGCTGACGCTCTAGCAAACTTAGGATCTACTGTCAGGATACCGGAGGGAACTCAGATACCAATAGTGCACATCTTATATCCTGCAATGGAACATTTTAAATCTCAGGATAAAGAAGTAGCATGTATCCAGGATCCTGGTGATGGATATCCTGAGAAGGATCCTGAATCCTGGATGACTCCAATTGTGAAGTATCTTCAAGAAGGAGATATCCCAAAGGATGCAAATCCTAAGGCTTTTAGGATGAAGGTATCTCGTTTTGCTATTATAAATAATATTTTGTATAAGAAATCCCTTGCAGGTCCGTACCTAAGGTGCTTGGAAGATCCTGAAACCAAGGAGGTACTTCAAGATATACACGAAGGCGACTGTAGCAACCATACTGGGGGCAGATCTCTGTTCTCGAAGGTGTTGAGAACAGGATATTACTGGCCGACCATGAGAAAGGATGCTGCGGAGTATGCTCGAAAATGCGATGCATGTCAAAGACACGGCAACATCCTGCATCAGCCTGTAGAACCATTATACCCTATCATATCCCCTTGGCCGTTTATGAAATGGGGAATGGACATAGTGGGAAAACTTCCAAAGGCTCCAGGAGGAAAGGTTTTTATGCTAGCAATGACAGATTATTTCTCCAAGTGGGTCAAAGCCGAGGCCTTTGTTCAAGTCAGGGATCAAGAAGTGGTATCCTTCATAAAGAGGAATATCCTGACCAGATTTGGGGTACCAGCTGAGATAGTTTGTGATAATGGCTCTCAATTCATCAGCAAAAGAACTACTGACTTTTGCAAGAGTTGGGGAATTAAAATGATCACATCTACACCGGTACATCCTCAAGCAAATGGACAAGCAGAATCCTCAAATAAGATAATTGTCAACAATTTGAAGAAAAGACTTGGAGCTAAGAAGGGAAAATGGGCAGAGGAACTACCATTTGTCCTATGGGCTGATAGAACAACTGTGAAGAATGCTACTAGGCAAACCCCATTTTCTTTGGTATTTGGGGCAGAAGCAGTGATCCCGACAGAAATGGTGATACCGACAGCTAGATCAAGCCTATGGGATCCTGAATCAAACCCTGAAATCTTATGTCAAGAACTGGATACTATTGATGAGACAAGAGATGCAGCAAAGCTAAGGATAGCGACATATCAACAGAGGATATCCAGAGCATATAACAAGAATATAAGGACTAGAAGGTTCCAAGTCGGAGATTGGGTGTTAAGGAAAGCTTTTCAGAATACTACGAATCCTGCTGATGGAAAGTTGGCTCCAAAGTGGGAGGGACCCTATGAGATTGAATCAGAATCCGGAAAAGGAGCATACCAGCTTAAGAATATGGAGGGGGATATACTACCAAGATCCTGGAATGCTATACATCTCAAAGCCTATTTCAAGTGAGTTTAGAATTTAATTTCTAACTCAAGATGGTATGAATTCTGTCTCTTTTAAATATAATATAATTTATTTGAACCCAATACTAACTTAAGCATCGGAGGGGTGTTAGCCAAGCTAACACCCACCTTAGTTTAAGGTTGTTTTGTAGAATATGCTTCGGGATATAGCCCCAGGATACACACTCAGGATACTTCAAAAGATTAGAGGATTGGCCCCCTCTCTCACGTTTAAGGGATCCTGATCCCTTCACAGGTTTAAAGGTATTCACCTTTCTCACGAATTGGGTTTAAACACCCCGCCTGGAGCGCAAGTTATCCAGGGATAGTTCAAGGTGGCGGGACCAGTTCATGTAAAAGTGGCTGACAATTTGTTATTGTTGGCTATACCCTGGATCCTAAAGGTATATGAGGATTGATCACCCTCTCTCGCGAAAGGGTATTTTCATACTCTCTAAGGTTTAAAGGTTTTCACCTTTCTAAGTGTTGGAGTTTATACACTCCCGCCTGTAGCGCACGAAAATTTGGGATTTTCCCCAGGATACTAAGGGTTTATCCCCAGTACATTAAGGGTTTATCCCCAGTAAAACTAAAGTTTTTAACAAGATTGCAAAGATATGACAAGCTGTGATTACACACGTTCTTTTGTGGATAAGAAGCTACGAAGTTTAATCACTAAGTGAAGAAATACTCAAGTATGTCATGCACTGATGCAATATCCTGCACAGACAGGGGACATCCATGCCGGGGACATTACAAAGGATTCAAAGGTTAAGGTTGGAAATTATTGCCTAAGTGTTTCTGGTATGATTTATTGTTCTTCAAGTCTCGAAAACCTTATCTAAATGATCTAAGTTTTCTAAAAAGTCATATTCAACCAAGTTTTGTCTAACATTTAAAAGACATTTCATCAGTATCCTGACCAGGATATTTGATCAGGATATTCAAAACATACCTTTCAAAAATAAAAACATAATAAATAAGACTAAAAAGGTCGGTTTATTATTATTAGTCCAAAAGATTGTATTCTTGGTTTCGTCTCAAAAAGAGACCCATCCACCAAGAAGACAATTAAGTTTTTAAAGAATATTTACATAAACAGTTGAAGGCTTCATCTAGGAAACACAGGATCCCTCCACCTTCAGTCGTCAAACTATTCTACTTGCAGGAAATTAGAATTGTTCTAAGTGCAGGACGACTAGATGATTTAGACCCTACAAAATACAGACAAACTAACCAAGATACAGGTTCAGTATATGTGTACAGGTTCAGTATATTTGAAACAGATATCCTTACCAGACATGTTGGAATGACTAAAAAATATATCCGTTGGAATCAGGATATCCAACAGTTACATTTTTGGGGACAATTGTTATGGGTGAAATTCTGAGCCCATATCCTGATACTATATCTTGATTTTATGATAGCTGATTACGATCAGGATACCGGACCAGGATATTGGTAACATCCTGAGGCAGTATCCTGACTATTACTAACAGTTTGCTTGTAAACGTTGGCTACAAGGGACTAACGTTCATGAAGACCAAGTCATCCTGAAGACCCGCTCAAATTGGTTAGGATAAGGACGTTGATGGCCGAAAAATAGCTCTTGTAACGGTCAGCATTAAAGATTGGCGTGTTTTATGGAAAGTTACGAAGATTGGTCAAAGATATTAATGTTGTAACGGTTATGGAAGCTTAAATCCCGGAGTTATAGTTAGTAAGCGCGTGGAAAACGAGTGGAAACAGCCTGGCAACGTTCAGAAAGGAAATAATCTCAGTATCCTGGATTTTTAGCATAATATCCCGGATTTTTAGCATAGTTAGTTATTTCCTTTTACTATATAAAGGGGTGATCGGATCATAGGTAGACAGGATTTAGACTCACAATTTCTCGTACACTCTAGCTCTCTACCACCTGTAACCACTCACAAACACTCACACTTGTACTCGAATCGCATTGTAACACTTAGTTGATCCGTATCATATCTTGCATTGTATCCTGTTATTCAAGCAATAAGAAGAACAAGGCAGCCGACGATTGTCAGCTCCCGAGGTTTTATGCCAGAGATCTAGATTGATCAAGGGCTTTCCTCGTACATCACGTGTCAACCTTTACATTTTTTCTCATTGTTTGATTATTGATATAGTCTGATATCCTCGGACTATATCCTGAAACTGTTTTTGCAAACTAACAAACCAACATATTTTTCACAAAGTATTACTAGCACACTACCTCACAAAACTAATTTGATCACTTAATTGCTTCGGTAATTTTTGACCAAAACAACTACCGATAAGGAAAAAGGTAAACATTCTCTCTCTAATCTTCATCTTCATCCTCCTTTTCCGATCAAAAATTCAGGCGATCAAATGCCGAGACATACAAGATCCAGTTCTGGAGATTCGGCTCCCACATTCATCCAGCAGAATCTTCTCCAAGAACCGGAGAAAGAGATATGCTCTTTTGATAGTGCCCACTTGTCGGCTCTGAAATCCTTCGGTATCTTTTCGAAAGGAACGGTATTCCGGCCGTTCGACCGGGAAATCCGGTCGGATATGGTCTCCAATGAGTGGTTGTGCTTTAGTGCCTTTCCCTTCACCTTAGGGTTACAGTTCCCCTTTCCAGACTTTATCACCGAATTCTTCAACATTACAAAAATCTCTTTCAGCCAAACAATGCCGATGCTTTGGCGTGTTTTGTCCGTTCTTGACCAGATCAAGAAAAACCACATCCCTGATCTTTCTGTTCATGATCTCCCCCTAGCTTACCGGCTTAGATGCCACGGATCATGTAGATTTTTGTTTTATTCCACCTCCGGCGACCCGCTGATACTTCGTGCCACCATGAACGAGGATAATTGGCAATCTAAGTTCTTCTTTGTTAAAAGAGACTCAATCCCTGGTGGAACGGAATATCCGGTGAAATGGTTGAAAAAGGGTAGGATTTAGGGTTTAAGGATGATCCTGCCTCTTATCCTGTTCCATATCCTGAACTGATCAACTTTCTTTTTTCTGTTGTGCACGCAACTGATTTTAGGAAGATTGCACCTCCCCTTGTTGATTCACAAAAAAGGATTGATGCCATCAGACTCCTTCCAGAGGCTGAAAGAAGTTTCAACCCGTCTCCACCATCTCCAAGTCCTCTTTCTAGTGCAAACATGTCTGGTAAGGATCCTACAAAATATCCTGTACATACATGTCTTTATTTGATATACTTATGAGGAATTTTACTCCCTGTATGCAGACTCCAGCAAGGTTCCAGTCTACCTAGACCTTGACGAACTTGACAGCTACCCTACTCCAGTCATGGTTAAGAAAGAGACCCCTGCTGCCACCAGCTCCAAGCCGCTCCCGGCTCCTAAAGCTAATCCGAGGACTCGTGCTTCCACAGCAAAAAAGAGGAAAGGTCCAGAAGTCAGTGCTCCAGGTCCAGAAGGGTTCTCCTACGATGAACTCAGCTTTTCTGACTCCTTAGAGCCAATGACATCCTTCCTCAACAAGGTAATATCCTGCTACATATCCTGCACATATATCCTGATAGGATATCCTGACAGGATATCCGGGTTAATATATTCTAACTCATACCTGAACTTGATGTGCAGGGCCTCCAGCATTTGCTCCACCTGTACAACGATGCCTGTGGTACTGCTGTACTCCATGAAGCCAGGATTAAACAGCTCGAAAGTACCGTTGCCGACCAAGGTGCCATTGCTGAAGCAAAAACCCGGCACTACGAGGGCATGCTGAAGAAGGTCACCCAAGATGCTGAGCTCAAACTTGCCACTGTCCAAATGGATCACGAACAGGCCATGGTTTCTTTCCGGGAAGGAATCAAAGCCTCTGCTATCGTCTCCCTGCTACAAGCTCGCATCAAGATGGCCTACGAGGCCAAGGATACAGGCCTTGTATGCCCATCCTGGCCGGTTGAATCCTGGGTGGCCAAGCTGAAGGAGCTCGGAGGCAAAGCTGTGCCACTTCCTGCTGAAGCCGGAGAATCCTCCAAGGCAGCAGAGGTGGTAGACAAGGCTGGAGATAAGAAGGATGCTGGAGAGGATGCTGGGACAGATGCTGGTGAGGATGCTGCTCAGGATGCTGAAGCTGGAAAGGCAGAGAAGGTTGGAGAAGATGCCGCTGTGTGAGGGCATTCAGGTGGGCAATGATGGATATACGTGCCAAGGCCGGAGCCCACCTTTTTAAATTTGAATGTTGGTTTGTAATCTCCAAAACAATTTACTTTTTCTGCACTTTACTTTTCTGCACCTGAACAATTTACATTTCCTGCATGTTTTTTGAACAATACAACAGTTGGAGGTAGATGGGTCTCGGTTTGAGATGAAACCTTCAACTGTTGGGTAAATATGTTTAAAGACTAATTGTGCTTTTGGTGGATGGATCTCGGTTTGAGATGAAACCAAAAGCACAAACTTTTGCTATGTTAATAATATAACTTTTCTTTTGGCCTTACCATTGTTGTTATTAGACCTTTATTACATGAATTTTACTTATAAAAATAGTTTTGTTTGATCATATTTGGGAACCCATTGTAAGTGTATCCTGAAAGATATCCTGCTCAGGATACTGAAATACAATCTATAAATTATCCAAATAAAGAGGAGAGATCATACCAGAGATTCTTAAAGAATCAATTTCAATCTTCCATCATAAGTATGTCCCCAGTGCACACTTACAAACTTGAATCCATCCTTTGAATAGTATAATGTATGTCCCTTGTGTACGACACAGAAATGCAAATGTATTCACACTTTGGCTTGAATAAATTCCGAACACCCCGAGGCAAAACTCTTGATATCCTGAAATGAACCCTTAGCATACTGGGGATAAACCCTTAATATCCTGGGGATAAACCCTGATATCCTGGGGATAAACCCTGATATCCTGGGGATAAACCCTGAGTTTCATGCGCTACAGGCGAGAGTGTATAAACTCCAAATCTTAGAAAGGTGAAAACCTTTAAACCTTAGAGAGTATGAAAATACCCTTTCGTGATAGAGGGTGATCAATCCTCATATACCTTCAGGATCCAGGATATAGCCAACAGTAACGAAATTGTCAGCCACTTTTACATGAACTGGTCCCGCTACCTTGAACTATACCTAGATAACTTGCGCTCCAGGCGAGGTGTTTAAACCCAATTCGAAAGAAAGGTGAATACCTTTAAACCTTTGAAGGGATTAAGATCCCTTAAACGTGAGAGAGGGGGCCAATCCTCTAATCTTTCGAGTTATCCTGAGTGCATATCCTGAAACATATGCTGCAAAACAACTGTAAACTAAGGTGGGTGTTAGCTTGGCTAACACCCCTCCGATGCTTAAGTCAGTATTGGGTTCAAGATAATAAACAAATATATTTAAAAGAGATAGAATACATACCATTCTGAGATAGAAATTAAATTCTATTCTTACTTGAAATAGAGCTTTAAGTGTATTGCATTCCAGGATCTCGGTAGCATATCCCCTTCCATATTATTGAGTCGATATGCTCATTTCCCTGCTTCTGACTCAACTTCATATGGTCCTTCCCATTTTGGAGCTAGCTTGCCATCGGCAGGATTAGTGGTATTTTGAAAAGCCTTTCTTAGCACCCAATCACCAACTCGAAATCTCCTAGTCCTTATATTCTTGTTATATGCTCTGGATATTCTTTGTCGATATGCTGCCATCCTTAGCCTTGTTGCATCTCTTTTTTCATCTATAGTATCCAAATCTCGACATAAGGCTTCAGGATTCTGTTCAGGATCCTGTAGGATAGATCTTGCAGTAGGTATCGCCATTTCTGTTGGAATCACTGCTTCTGCCCCAAATACCAAGGAAAATGGGGTTTGGCCGGTTGCATTCTTTACCGTTGTCCTATCAGCCCACAAAACAAAGGGTAATTCTTCTGCCCATCTTCCTTTTTTGGCTCCAAGTCTCTTCTTTAAGTTATTGACAATTATCTTGTTTGAGGATTCAGCTTGTCCATTCGCTTGAGGATGTACCGGAGTAGACGTGATCATTTTGATTCCCCAACTCTTGCAAAAGTCAGTAGTCCTCTTGCTTATAAACTGGGACCCATTATCACAAATGATTTCAGCTGGTACCCCAAACCTGGTCAGGATATTCCTCTTTATGAAGGATACTACTTCTTGGCCTATAACTTGAACAAATGCTTCAGCTTCAACCCACTTAGAGAAATAATCCGTCATTGCTAGCATAAATACTTTTCCTCCCGGAGCTTTTGGTAACTTCCCTACTATATCCATCCCCCATTTCATGAATGGCCAAGAGGAAGCTACAGGATATAGTGGTTCAGCTGGTTGATGTAGTATGTTACTATGCCTTTGACATGCATCACACCTTCGAGCATATTCTGCAGCATCTTTCCTCATCGTTGGCCAATAATATCCTGTCCTTAATACTTTCGAGAACAATGACCTGCCCCCAGTGTGGTTACCACAATCCCTGTAACCACCGTGATTTTATACTATTAAACAAGACTGCATAAACTATAAGGGCCTAACGTGTCATTTTGTGAAAGTGTAAGTTGAGGGACCAAATCGTCATTTCTCGAAACTCGCTTAAAAACTTTGATTTTAAGTCCGAGGACTAAAATGTCATTTTTGAAATCCTATAAGTTCGGGTTAGAAATGTAATTTCTAACAACTATAAAGTTTAGGGTCCTTTATGACATTTTTGAAATAAAAGTACAAGGACCTTTCAGTCATTTTCTTAAACTTGTAGTCCAGGGACTGAAATGGTAGTTTCTGAACCTATTTTAACTAAATAATCCTAACCGGGTTAAGCATTATAGAAGGTTTTCTATTACAAAACATAACCGGGTTAGTCATTTAACTGAATTATTAGAGGGTCTGTTTGTATCAGTTCTTAACCTCAGGGACTAGAACGCAAATTGTGATTTTTTTTGAAACCTGCAAACCGGGAATAAACCCGGTAACGGACTGATGACCGGAAACCGATACAAAGCACGTGTGTAAGTGGAATCTCTGCAAAACAACATTACACGCGGAATCTCACCTCGAAAATAAACTCAACCACGCTTTTGAATCGGTCAATACCGAGGTTTTGGCACTTCAGTTTGTCATTTTTCTTTTGTAACCGGAATCGATTTAGATTCCTTTGTTTCGTATTGTTTTCGAATCAATCGATTAGTTATTTAGATTCCTGAACCCCCGTTGATCATGACACCACCTCTCAAACTCGCAAACATACCTCGAAATCCCTCTGTTTCGTCTCTGCAACAGTCGCCGGAGTCGGAGCTCGCCGGAGTTAACCGACTTGCCGTTCAGCTCGATACCGGCTCGATGTTTTTGCTCCAAATCATTCGGTATGACTTGTACAAGGATTCCTTAGATTTAATTTGAAAACAAACCGAGTCTTAATCGAAACCGGAAACAGGTTGACTTCGGTTGACCAGATTTGGGGAAGATGATGTTTGTATATTTATTTGTTGTTTTTTTTTAACAGTTTATTCTTTTAATAATTTATAATAAATCTGTTATGGTTAGTTAAAATCCGGAAATTTTATGATGTTTACTTGACATACTGATGCATTTACTAAAAATATAAAACTTATCAAAATGTTTATAAAACTGTTTTTATTTATTAAAATCAGTTTAAGTTCTACAAAATTATAATAAATTGATTTTACTGAATAAATTATCGAAAATTTTATGATAATTATTTTAAGAGATAATCTTTACAAAAATAATATTCTTGTTAATATTCCTTATGATTTTGACATTTTTATAATTAAAACAGTTAGATTACATATTTTTAAAGTTAAATTTTAATCAGTTTAAATTATATAACTGTACAATTATTATCCGAAATTATTTTTGTGATAATACATGCATTATTCTGAGTTTGTATAAATTCTGTTATTGTTTGATTAATTCTAGATTGTTTTACATAAATAAATCAGTTAAATCAGTTAATTTAACTTAACAGTTTTAATTATATAAATACACAAATTATGCCCAAAAACATTTTTATGATTAAATACATATATTTTTGAGTTATTAAAAAATTCAGAAACTATTTTGGAGTATTTTCATATTATTTTTAATAAATAATCTTTACAAACACAAATACTGATATTTTTACCATTTTAATTCCATTTAATTACATGAAATTATTCAGAGTCCCCAATATTATTTTAGAACAATAATATATATGTCCAGTAACTAAAAATGATATTTCTGATTTTCTGATATAAATTAAACACTTAGACAAATTATTTGCATAATTATTCTGTCATTTCATTTTTTTAAAACAAATAATTAACTGATTATTTAATTATAAATTTCTGCCATGATAATTATTTTATATCAGATTTATACATGTTAGACAATTAAAAATATTATTTATAATTGTCTTGCCTTAAATTAATTATTTATATAATTAACAGTATATTTTATCATATTATTTCTAAAAATGAATACATTTTAGAACACTGAAATTAATTTATATTTTTATAAATTGATTCAACTTTTGGACTATATTGTTGTGACTCTTATAAACTGTGCACAAAATTTTATAAGTTATTTTCACATATATATATATATACTCAGATTTAAATTTTAGATTTAAACATGTAAATGTATATATATATATATATATATATAATATTTGTTTTAAATATACAAATATTAATATCTGTATAACTTGAACATTTGTATACTTCACAAATTAACCAAGTTACAAAGTCTTCCCCAAACCGGATCGGTCAAACCGAACAAACGCCTTAGACATAGTGACCCGTTAACACAAATTACAGTTTTACCCATTGTTGATACATATTCCATATTCGTTGCATGTTCTATCAATTAGAGTGACGTGGAATCTTATTTCCAAGAACTCTCACACTTTGCATACTTGTTTGGACTTACCTGAAATCAATGTGAGTATACTCGCAACCCCTTTTTATGTTTACCACTTTTTGGGGTGTAACATGTTTACTTATCAAAACTTACACATGAACATTTTGCTTAAACACATGAACATTCCTATAACATGCTTGTATACGTGATTGCTTGATACTTTAAACTTGGGTAATACATTTTCGTGTCCGTACGAGCCAATCCTTGACATATGTAGCGCTATAGGATTAACGACCCGCCATCTTATCTCGTGGTAATGTCATAAGCATGTTGCGTTTCTTTGGTTTGATATGTTGATACATGCCAAATTTATTGTTTATCTTGAATCACATGCTTGCTATGAGGAATCGTTCGAAACTTATCTTTCGCTATGTACGTATCAAACTTGTATACTCGCCATTGCTTTTGCATTGAATTGTATTTTAAACATGTTACAGGTTGATGATGATGATGCTATGAAAAGAAGTAGCGTGATGCCTAGATACACATATAGACGTTTAGGTTTAATATGTCGTATCAACTTTGCTTATGTTGTTATGTATTTCTTTTGAACTTATTGTTATTTAAATTTCTTGTAATGTTGACAATTACTTTATGCAATGAAATCGGTTTATTAAATATTGTCACAAATAGCGTTATGATGTCTCTAGCAATCTTCACACTTCGTCTCATCCCGATGTTTCCGCCATTGGTTGGGGTGTGACAATCCCCTTCATGTATATCCTGAAGTACTTTTTTGGCTTCAGGATCCTCCAAGCACCTCAAATACGGTCCTGTAAGAGATTTCTTGTATAAAACATTATTTATAATAGTGAATCGTGATACCTTCATCCTAAATGCCTTAGGATTTTCATCTCCGGGGATGTGTCCTTCCTTGAGATATCTCATGATTGGAGCCGTCCAAGATTTAGGATCCTTTTCAAGATACTCTGCTCCAGGATCCTGAATACCCGCTACTTCTTTATCCTGAGGATTCGTTGCAGGATACAAGATATGTAATATTGGTATTTGGGTCCCTTCTGGTATCCTGATCGATGATCCCAGATTTGCTAAGGCATCTGCTTCAGCATTATCCTCCCTTGGTACCTGTTCAAGTGTAAAAACATCGAAATATCCTGCTAATTTTTTGAGAATATCGAGGTATTCGATTAATTTCTCACCCTTAACTGCATAGGATCTATTAAAATGGTTAGTAATTAACAAGGAGTCAACATATACTTGTAAATTCTTGATACTCATATTCTTAGCCAACTCTAATCCTGCAATTAAAGCCTCATATTCTGCTTCATTATTAGTAGCAGGGAATTCACACCTAATAGCCTGGGGTAATATGTCCCCCTGTGGCGATTTTAGTAGTATTCCCAATCCTACTCCTCTTACATTAGATGCACCATCAGTATATAACGTCCAGGATCCTGAGGATTCTCCTAACTGTTGGACTTCTAGGTCTACCTCATCCTGAATGTCACTACTGAAATCAGCCACAAAGTCAGCTAAAGCCTGAGACTTTATGGCATTTCTAGGTTCATATACTAAATCATAAGCACTCAACTTTACTGACCACTTGGCCATCCTGCCTGACATATCTGGTTTCCTAAGCACATTTTTGACAGGATAATTTGTTTTAACATGAATCCTATGTGTCTCAAAGTAATGTCTAAGCTTCGTTGATGCCATAACTAATGCTAGTATCAATTTTTCTAAATGAGAATACCTAGTTTCAGCATTTAACAAACTTTTACTAACATAATAAACAGGATATTCCTGACCTTCATGATCCTTTATAAGGACGGCACTTACAACATTCCCTGATACTGCGAGGTATAGGGATAGTGGTTCACCATTCTCAGGCTTCATCAGTAGAGGTGCAGTTGAAAGATATTGCTTCAAATCCTGCAGGGCTGCTTCATGCTTCTCACCCCATTCGAATTTCTTGTTCTTCTTCAGGATATCATAAAACTCTTTGCATTTCTCTGAGGATCTTGAAATAAATCTGTTTAATGCTGCCACTCGCCCTGTTAATCGTTGAACATCCTTCATATTTGAGGGTGATTTAATATCCAAGATGGCTTTAATCTGCTCCGGGCTCGCCTCTATTCCTCTTTTGGTCACCATATATCCTAGAAATTTTCCTGCCCCCACTCCGAAATGACACTTAGCAGGATTTAGCTTCATGTTATATTGATCCAGGATATCAAATGCTCCTTTAATATCCTGGAGGTGATCCTGAGCTTTCCTAGATTTTACCACTATATCGTCAATGTATACCTCCATGGTGTCCCCCAGCTTGTCTTTGAACATCATGTTTACCAATCTCTGGTATGTCGCACCTGCATTTTTCAAACCAAAAGGCATAGCCGTATAACAATAAATACCTGTTGGTGTCATGAAGGCAGTATCCTCCTGGTCAGAAGGCTCCATTTGAATCTGCTGAAATCCTGAGGATGCATCCATGAAGGTCAACATTTCATGCCCGGCAGTAGCATCCACCATTGCATCAATGTGAGGAAGAGGAAATGGGTCTTTAGGACAAGCCTTGTTCAAGTCCGTGTAGTCTACACAGACTCTCCATTTCCCATTTTTCTTCTGTACCACAACTACTTTTGCTAGCCATCTTGGAAACTTGACTTCTCTGATCATCCTGGACTTCAACAATCTTTCAACTTCCTCTTGGATAATCGTATTCCGCTCAGGAGCAAATTTCCTTCTTTTTTGCTGAACAGGCTTGAATGATCTGTCAATTCCAAGCTTGTGAGTGATAATGTCTTTGGATATACCTGTCATATCCTCATGCTTCCATGCAAATGTTGACATCCTGCATTTCAAAAAGTTAGTTAACTGCTCTTCAATATCCTGAGGGATATTGGTTCCTACGAGCACCGAGATATCAGGATTATCCTGATCCAGGATAATTTTCTTCACATCCTGCTCCGAATCCTCCACGATATCCTGGGCCCGCATCTTTAATTGCTATGCTGTACTAGGCTTGGTTGAGGATTTCATTGAGGATGAGTAGTATTCTTTCGCCTCCTGCTGATCACTATCAACCTTGACAACTCCCCAAGGGGTAGGGATCTTGATGCATTGGTGATATGTTGATGGCACAGCCTTCATATCGTGAATCCATGGTCTTCCCAATATGATGTTATAGCAGGATAGAGAATCCATCACACAGAAACGTTGTATCGAGTTGACTCCTTCAACATATACTGGTAACTTTATCTCTCCCACTGTGTTCCTAGCCTCTCCACTGAACCCAACAAGCACGGTGGACTTTGAAGTGAAATCCATCGGAGATACATTCATTCTCTTCAGAGTCTCTAGTTGGATTATGTTGACGGAGCTGCCATTATCAACCAATATCCTGCATACAAAATGGTTAGCCACATATAATGTTATTACCAGAGCATCATGATGAGGATCTTGGACAGTATCCCTGTCATCTGCATCAAATGTGATCACTTTGTCAGTTGTGAGGGTAGTCATCCTGACAGGTTTGTCTCCCCTTTCGGCCTTAGCTTCTTTTGCATGTCTCTTCGCCGCCGAATACGAAGTCCCACAAATGTCGGATCCTCCCGAAATAAAGTTGATTATCTTGGCATCCGCGGGAGGTGACGCTGCTCGCTCAGGATCCTTCTCAGTATCCTGACCCTTATTCTTCTTTCTTCCTAAGAGATCTTTCAGATATCCCTTGCTTAGAAGATAGCTTATTTCTTTCCTTAGAGCAATGCAATCTTCAGTTACATGTCCGAAATCTTCGTGGAAGGCACACCATTTTGACTTATCTTTCCAATCGGCTTTTTGTTGATTCTTTCGAGGCCACCTAGCCTTGTCTCCTAAACCCTGCATGGCATACATCAATTCAGGAATGTTAACAGAAAAGCAATATTCAGATAATTCAGGATATTCTTCAGGATCCTCGTCTTCGATAGCATTCACTTTCTTGTTTTCATTTCTACCATATGGCTTAGAGCGATATGGCTTAAATGAGGATTCTGACTTCCTGTTAATTGACTCATAGGTGTTGGATGAGTTCATCTTCTCTTGCATCTTTCTGTCATCCTCCAATCGAATATATCTTAGGGCCCTGTTTCGAGCTTCATCCAAGTTCCTGCATGGGTTCATTACAAGGTCTTGGTAAAATTGAGAATCTTTTTGCAGCCCCATCTTGAAAGCTTGCACAGCTGTTGCAACATCAAGATGCGGAATGTCTAAAGATTCCCGGCTGAACTTGTTCACATAATCCCTTAGGGATTCTTGAGGCCCCTGTGTTATCCTGTAGAGGTCACTTGTTAGTTTTTCAAAGCTTCTACTACAAGAAAACTGACTATTAAATAAATTCACTAAGTGAGCAAATGATGTAATCGAATGAGGAGGAACATTTAGGAGCCATTTCAAGGCTGATCCTGTTAAGGTAGAATCAAAACCCTTGCACAAGCATGCTTCCTTGAGCTCCGGAGGGATAGGGTTAATCTCCATTCTTTCCCTATACTGGGCAATATGCTCTTCAGGATCCGTTGTTTCATCATAAAGCTTCATGTTGGGGGTTTGAAATCTCTTTGGAATCTCAGCATCACAGATAGGATATGCAAAGCGAGATATCCTGTGGCTGTCTTGGGACACTTCCGGGATTGGCTGGACCACTCCAGGTACACTGGATATCATGTCCTTCAACTTCTGAAGCTCCCTAGTAAATGCTGATGTTACACCTGTATCCTGCAAAGATCCACTATTGTTAGCAGCATGAGTATTATTATTATTTGACACGTTACCCGTCTGAGGATTCTGCACATATCCTGAAGCATATCCTGAGCTCCTCATGGTTCACATCCTGATCGAGGAGGGTATTTCAGGAGTATGATTCTGAGGAAGGCTGGGCACAATATTCCCCCTATTATCCTCAGTGTACACAGCCGAACTGAAGTTCAAAGTTCTAGGTTGTAATGGAGTGACGATATCCTCAGCAGATCTGCTCGAGCCAGACTTCAGGAGTTGTATTTCCCTCAACAGCATTTGGTTTGTTTCCTGTTGTTGCCTCATTTGTTCCTGCACACTTCCAAATAAGGTTAGAATTTCATCATTAGAAGCTAAAATGGAAGCAGATCCCTGAATACTCCGAGTAGGGATAATATCCTGAGGTTGTGAAGAAGATTGCATCCTTGGAGGAGGTGGTGGAAGCACCGGACCAGTAGTAGCAGAAGTTGTAGCAGACACAGTGGAGGAGCTCATGTTTGATCTTGAGGCCATTGTAAACAATGTGGCAAAAATTTTTGAAAACAGAAAACCGATTAACGATTTCACAAAGATTTTTAGTAAAGAGAGCACCACTTGCCCCACGGTGGGCGCCAAATTGTTTTGGTAAAAAATTACCGAAGCAATTTAGTGATCAAATTAGTTAAGTGAGGTAGTGTGCTAAAAAGTGTGTTGAAAATATGCTGGTTAAGTTGTTTGGAAAAACAGTATTCAGGATACGGCTCAGGATATTGAGCTGTATCTACGATCAAACAATGAGCAAAAAGTAAAGGGGGGTGACGCGAGATATACGAGGAAAGCCCTTGATCAATCTAGATCGCCGGCATAAAACCTCGGGAGCTGACAATTGCAGCTGCCTTGTTCTTCTTATTGCTTTAAACGTCAGGATACAGTGCAGGATATTGACCAGATCGCTAAGTGTTACAATGCTTTTGTGCGAGAGTGAAAATTGCTAAAGAACAAGTGTAAGAGTGTAATGAGTGTTGATGTGATGTCCTATTCGATCTGATATACCCACCTATTTATAGTAACGAATTACAAACGAAAATTCCTATAAATATGGGATGCTCCGAATATTCCATTGTAAACGTTGTAGACCGAGTAATGCGGCTTCAACGTCTTTATTTGAACGACTTGGACCGAGTCTTCTGCGGAATGAGTCCTTGTGAACGTTGCTAGCTTCTAACCCGTGTACCTGCACATAATCCGTTAGTGATCCTGAGGATACCATTCAGGATGTTACCAATATCCTGAATCAGCATCCCGGATGTGAACAGATATCATATAACCAAGATATAACCCAAGATATTTCTCAGGATATGGGCTCATAATTTCACCCATAACAATCAATATTTAGGAAGGTCTCACAAATTATTGTATATAGCACATAGCTAATTTTTATCATTCAATTAAGGAACATAACTTGTTTACCTTTGATCTCCAACGCTTTACCATTGACTCATAAGGACTTAAACATAAGTCTTAATCCAAGTCACTTGGCGAACACATTCATCACCGACAAGATGAATGCTCCTCGTCTACAATCACTATTATGTGTGAGATAGAGTCAACTAGATCGACACTCAACAACATGGCATTCATAATTTTGCCAATAGTGATTTGTACACATCTATTGTTATTCATTAGGAGATATGTATATCTAGGATGCTCTCCTAAACGAATATAAAATCTCCATATAGTTCTAACAATAATCAAGTGGTAGATGTATCTACGTATAGCTCACTCGGAACAAATCTCGCAAGATTTATCAAAGGTATACAATAACATATAGTACCTTTTCTTTCATACGTTAGAATTCACACTTGTGAATTTTCCAATCACTTCTAACGAAGTATGTCGACATGGATCTCGTTTGTGTATTTCATCTCAATACACTGAGTGCGTTTTTTCATTATTCTCTCATAATGTGGTTATACATTTGATGTTTCGTCTTTGACTTTTAGTCAATGCAACAACTCTCAAGTTGTTGATGTCCAATTATGTTCATGTACTATCCGTTTAAAACCATATTCTTTTAAACAATGTATACTTGACGTTATAATTACTTTTCAAAAAATAATTTATACGTCACAAACATTAGTGATTTATTTCCTTGTAAAAACTTGCATGTGTTACCCGAAGATATTGAACACAAAACAATAAAATACATTGGAAACTGAATCATAAGTGCCAAACACTTTTGAAATATAAACGGAAGCACAGACGATATGTAAACATCAAATATCAAAGTGTTTTTATCTTCAACACTTTATAATCTGACCAAAATTTTCTCAACGATATCGTCCCATGACATGTCTTGAGGTACTCCCTTAGTAAGACTCCATGCAATTGTAAGCACAAGTTCCCCATTTCATCTTAAAACTTTAAACTTGGACAATTCTGCTCAAAACAACACCAAGTTGTTACAAAGGCTACATTTAAGTAGTAAACGTGAACAACTAAATTTGTTCACAACAACACCAAGTTGTTTTCCACCAAATAATATCCACGATATTGTTACTTTGTTCAACAAATGCTACTTCTAGCAAGAGTAGCAAACCATTTGAATTCTGAAAACTATGCAAAACTTTGTTTTAAAATCATTTTAAAATATTTCCTTAGTTTTACAATGTACAATATTAATAATATCAATTAAAGTTTATCAAAACCCAAAATATCAAACGGTTTTATATTGTTTAGTCTTACTACGCATGTACTAAACGTTTTCTAACACGCATGTTGAAAAAAAAATATAACGAGCACTTTATAGAATCGAACGATTACATAAAACGTTTTCTATCTCATCAAGTTAGGCACATAGCCTACTTTTAATACAAGAGACATGTGGTGGAGAAGAGTCTCACTTAATTAGAGATTTTATTAGAGACATAAACTCTAATACAAACTAATAAATTGACATAAAACTCTACTCAAGAGTTTATCTTCCATATGAAGAGTCTAGTAAAAATAATTTTTAATTTCATTAAATTCATATAAATAACAACACCATCACTTTACGGTGATTTAATTCTTGAAGCCAATCAAACAATTAACTTCAACTTCAATGTATGACATTTTATTTATAAACCATACAAAGCATAATATAAGTGTTTATATTCATTAAATCAACGCTACAACAAATTACTTATATAAAATGTTTACATAAAACATTTCAAAGCATTTGTATTTTAACCATTTTTAACAATCATGTTAAAATGAAAGAATTTTTGATGCTCACATTAGAAATATTAACATTTCCATAAAATGTTAATTCGACTTGCTATAAACACATATATGGTTCAAATAAATAAGTCATTTCAATACACAATAAACAATTAAAAAAATTGTTTCCAAACTAACGCTTTTCATGAACGTTTCTAACACACATGCTAGAAGACAAATGATTACAAAAATCGTTATAGGTCTTATAAACTTTTTTTTAACACTCATTCTTTAAATCATATTATATATATAATATGATCATTTCTAACAAGCATGTTAGAACATGAAACGTTTACAAAAACGTATTGTTTATAAAAATAAAGTTGGTCTAACACACAAGTTGGAGAATTTAACGTTTACAAAAAACGTATGGTTTACACTAATAAACCCGATCTAACACAAAGGTTAGAAAAATTAACGATTCCAAAATCGTTTCAAAAACCAAACGGTTGAACCAAAACTATTCGTTTTGTACCACAGTATAGGATTTAAGATGGTATCTCAATCTCAATAAATCCAAATACAACAAGTTGTACTACATACATATTTCCAAAAAAAAAACATTTATAAGATCATAATGTCTAAAAATATATATATATATTTTTTATTATAAATCCTTTCGTGAGCCCAAAAATATATATATATTTTTTATAAGATCATAATGTCTAAAAAAATTATAAATCCTTTCGTGAGCCCAAAAAATTATAAATCCTTTCGTGAGCCCAAAAAATATATAAGATCATAATGTCTAAAAAAATATATATATATTTTTTTATCATAATGTCTAAAAAAATATATATATTTTTATTATAAGTTATAAGGTTTTAAGATTGTAGCAACAATCTTACAAAATCTGTTTTAAGTTTGTAGGAACTCGGTTTACCTTTTATAAAATATAATTACAAAATATATAATAACGAGACTCTCATTATTCATAGGAAATATCATAGTACAATACTGGTTGCAGTAACTAAATAAAAGGAATATAAAATATAATTATATATACCAATCTTGATTCAAGCCGCATCTCTGGTGGGTCATTCACGCGCACTTGATAGCATCTTAGACTCGAGTATTCATCATCTTGAGTCTTGAAAAATTACTCCTTGACTGCGATAAAGAACACACTAAAACGTTGACAATTTTGGTTGAGGCACGTGTTCAACACGCTCCTCTTAAAACAGATTTCACGCCTCTACCAAAGACGACGCGTCTGTCTCCCAGGGTAAAACAGCCAAAGTAGTTTGTACTGCCGGAGATGGCCATGCGCCTGAGGTTACACCGGATAAAATTATAGTATTAGAACTTGTGAAAAATTATGATACGAAGGCGATGAAATCGTATAAAGAAAACATATCTCTCTAACTCTCTAAGTACCCAACACATGAGTCTTCAAGTATTTCATCTTTTCTAAGAACTCGTCATGTATTTATGAATTTTCCTTATATCATATCTCTTGTATTTCTCTAGTGTACTTTTCATATGAGGCACATAGTATCCTAAATATCCAAGAGTCTTTTCAAAGAGTTAAGAGTCTCAATAATTATATACTAAAACTCTAATAAAACCCATCAAATGTCATCAAGAATTTCACTATATGAAGAGTTAAGAGTCTCAATAATTATAGACTTAAACTCTAATAAAACCCATCAAATGTAATCATTAAAACTTTACATAAGAGTTTCGCTATATGAAGAGTTTAATTAGTAATTATAATTTTACTTAATTATAAATTAACTAAATATCCATTCATTAATTGTGGAACCCAACTAATATTGTCTTCTCCCTTTACTGGTTGACCAGTTTATAAGACCGGGTCTTCTAATTAAAATACATAGTTTTGATTTTCAAAACATTGTATATAACATATAACATACATACATACATGATCTCTTGTGAGTATTTAATTGTATAGTCTTTATAGGTTGATTAGTAAAGTAGGAATTTTCATAGCACTTGGTGGCATAGAGCACCATTTGCCTTTCCTCTATGATATCATATTCCCTCTGTTCATTATTGGTACACCATTGTGACTTTATGGTACACGGCACAGATTATGCAATATGTCATTGTCTTTAAAAGATGAAATAAAAATGTATTTTTTATAGAAGCAAAAATATTCTTTTGTACAATAACCACATGCTATCGGTCCTCATTTCATGCATTTGCCTTTTTAAAATACCAAACCAAAAATAGCTTACTTGAGTTAGAGTTACGTGTTAAGTTATAGTCCATTACAACAATGGGATAAATTCCTAGAATGGATTAATGGAACAATTGAGGCATTACTTTAATCACCACTATCAAAACATAATCCCACTACTAATAGGTTTTTATTGGAATATTAAACGGATTTTAATATTTCTAAAACATCTTACCCAATGACCAAAATAGCAAAATATTTTTTTCTTCTCATGTAGTATTTTTGCTTGTTTTGTATCAATCTTTTTCTTTATCATATTATGTTGTATTGTGGTATATTCACAAATGATTATATAAATATCTACACCATGTCTCCCCACTTTGTGGCCTAGTGGTAGGAGGTTTGGATTTTCCAATAGAAACTAAAGTTCAATTCCCACTTGTGCTATATTATGGTGGATACAGGCAATAAATGATTCGGACTAGGCCTTGTGTGAGATTGCAATTCAATTCTTGAGTCCAACCGGGTTTTCGTCCCACCGTGTGTCACGCCAGAGAGTTTTGCTCTTGTGGTGGCACAACGACTGTCAAGTGGTAGTCGGCGGTATGGTTTCCTGGGGGAACGCCAAAAAAATCAAACTTTGAAGCCGGTGTAGACCCGGTTAAGACAACATAGTCTGGTCAGAGTAGTTAATACGTAGCTCTCCGATTTAAAGAGTGTGATAACCTTATACATGAAGTTCATCGTTCAATATATATATATATATATATATATATATATATATATATACACCATATTAAAACATATAAGTTCAATTTCAAAATAACCTATCAATGTATTTGTAATAAAAAATGACCTATCAATGTATTTGTAATAAAATAGGGAGTAAACTTCCGTTTTGCTCCCTATGGTTTGGTCACTTTAATGATTTTGACCCAATCCTTTAAAAATTGCCAGTTTACTCCCTGATCTATGAAGCCTTTCATGATTTCACTCTCCGCCTCTAACTCCATCCAAATTATTTATTAACTGAAAGAGTATTTTGGTAATTTCAAATATAAAACTGAGGGTATTTTAGTAAAACTATAAATAAAAGATTATATTATATATAATAATAAAAAATAACAAATCCATCATCTCTCCCTCTACACTCTCTCTTCTGCATCCCCCAAGACCCTCATCTATATATACAACCTGTATATCTACACCCTAAACCTTTTCCCTCATAACAAATTAACAACACCCCCAAATTATACGAACAAAAAGGTTTTGACATCAAGAAAGAATCTCAACTTTGCGATTATCTTTAACAACACCCCCCCCCCCAAATTATCTATTAAACCGCTGTCACCACTGGGTTTGAGAAGAAAGGGCTGACATCAAGGCAAGAAAAAGGTGTTGAGGCTGGGAACGATGGTGAGGAACTACCGGAGGTCAGTCGCGGGTAAAGTGTGGCCAGAGGTGGCGACTGGTTCGAGCTCTCTTTCTCTCTCTCTCTCTCTCTCTCTTTCTCTCGCATCCCTCTCTCATTTATCTTTGTGGTGGTGGCCAGATCTATGGAGTTTGCGGTGGTGGAAAACCCAGAAATTAGAGAGGGGGTAGTTAGTGGAAAACCCAGATCTGTGGACGATGGTGGAAGGTGGTAGTTGTGGTGGTGGTGGCCGTGGGTGGTGATTGTGGTGGTGGTGGTTAGTTCGGATGACGGCGGCGGTGGTGAGGTCCGACGGCGATGGTGATAAACCTTTAGCAAAAAAAAATAGAGGATGGTTGTTGAGGACTGGTGGTGATGGCAGTGGCGGGCTGATGGTAATGGTGATGGTGGTTTGGTGGTAATGGCAGGTAGTGGTGGTAGTCGATTAGCAGCAAAGGGAGGGGAGAGGTTGCAGGTGATGAATGGTGATGTACTGGTGGTTTGATTTTCTTTTTTGAATGAAGAATGATGGTTTGATGATACATATATCAATAAACAAATTGATTTTAGGAATTAATAACAAACAAATAAATACTTACATTTATAAAATTACTGAAATGCCCTTTTACTTAACGAATACTTTGAATGGAGTTAGAGGCGGGGAGTGAAATCATGAAAGGCTTCATAGATGAAGGAGTAAACTGGCTATAAAGGTTTAGGGCAAAACCGTTAAAGTGACCAAACCACAGGGAGCAAAACGGAAGTTTACTCTAAAATAGGAATAACACCCGCGCGCGTTGCGGGGCGGGTACTTCATAAACATCAAATTGATTAGTCCAAACGTTATGCGATGCGCTAACCATATAAAAACATGTGTCCGACATATCCAGACGAAAAAAAAAACGTTGAACTCCACACGTACGTTGTAGCGTGTTAACTCGCAAAATTTAAAAGGAAGCATAAAAGAAATCCTTGCGAAAGATGAAAAGTATGGTGACCAAAGTTAAAAATAAAAAAATGGTGTGGTTAAATCGCCAAAAATATTACGTAAAAAAAACCAGATGGGTTAAAATAGAAAAGATGAAAACCTTTTGGGTTTGAATTGAAAAATCAATTTATTTTTTGTAAAACTCCATATGCATGGATTACATATCCCCCACCCCAGCTCAGTTGGGAGTTGGGCCGGTTGGTTTCTTTGGAGACTCCGGTTCGACTCCCGGGTGTAGCGAAAGGTGTGGGGACCAGGCAATGATGGTAAGCGCTTGCTAGCCAATGTTGCGCAAGTTCGAGCCTGAGCCGCCCCGGTTTTATCCGGCCATTACTCCAGCGAGGTAACTCGTGTGGAGGTGGTACGGTTCCGGGCGATAGCCGTAGCCAAGTCTGACTACACCCAGCACGGGCCCGGTTAAGACAACGTAGTCTGGGTCAGATCTTGGTTAGGGTCCCCGGCTTGGGGATGTGAATACCTACAATAGAAGTTCACCTGTCAAAAAAAAATATAGCCTTACAATGTTACTAAATTATAGTATGGGCGTGTTAACTCGCAAAATTTAAAAGGAAACGTAAAAAGAAATCCTTGCGAAAGATGAAAGGTATGGTGACCAAAGTTGAAAATAAAAAAATATTGTGGTTAAATTGCCAAAAATAAAAAGCTTTAGGTAAAAAAAACCAAATGGGTTAAAATAGAAAAGATAAAAACCTTTTGGGTTTACAACACTATATAGCCTTACAATGTTACTAAATTAATAATTTTATAATTTTTTGAAAACTCCCTATGCATGTATTACAACACTATATAGCCTTACAATGTTACTAAATTAATAATTTTATAATTTTATAATATAATATAAATTTATAATTATCTTCATAGCAGGCCAACCATACAAAGCTTTTACTAATGTTATATGACTTTACTAGTAATAATGTTATATGACGATTGATTTAACTTTTAAAGATATTTCTCCAACAAATTTATTAAATTTGTTGAAAAAACTGTATCCTTCAGTAAACCAACAAATTTATTAAATTTGAGCTTGGACCTAAATTGAAGCTCATTTAGTAAGCGAGCTTGAGTTCGAGCTTAATATATGCGGCTTGACTAGACTCAGAATCTTGAGTGAACCTGCTATTTTTAAAAGACAAGCAAATTAAATTAGAACAAAGACCATGCTAAACCTAGAATTTTCCCCATAGCTGAGTTCTACTCCTCAACCATGAAAAGAAAAAAGTTAAAGAATATACGTATCGACGCATGTAGGTACATCGTAAACTACATATATTTATCTACACGTGTACATTCTTTTTTGGGTAAAGGGTTACCCCGGTGATTTTATAACATAACCAAAACATTACAAGTAGGAAGGCTGACTATGCCCCCTAATTCTCTTCGTGACATACCACAAAAGAGTAGACAAGAAACGACAACCAAAACAGTAAAACTAGTACAAAAAGAAACAATATGCTAATGCCTTCATTGTTCTTCAAAGTACTCTACCCCATCAATCTTCCACTCCTCCAAGAATCGCCTTACATTATCAGCCGCTTTACACATGTGTACATTCGCATGCTACATATATGTATATCGTCAATCTGCATATATATTTTTTGTTTTTTTATATTTTTACAATAATAACCTTTTAATAAATAATTGACAAAAAAATTCATATATATTACTTGGTTGATAATGATTCTCTCAAGTTCTCAAATAACAAGTGGTTCTCTTAGGATCCTCACCCATGATTATGATAACATAACTATATACATATATTAGATTTTTTTTGTCAATAAATAAAATATATATTGAATTATAATTAGAAGCTAATTACATATGTAAATAAATTAAATAATTAATAAGTGACATACAAGTCAAGCTCAAGCTTGAAATTGCACTTACAAGCTAAGCTAGAGATTTAGAGGAAAGCTCAAGAAAAGACAAGTTTGAGTTTGGGACTCTTTAACTTAAAAGAGCCAAGCTCGAGCTTAGGCGGCATGCCAGGATCAATGCGACGAGTTCAGTGTTTGAATATCTCGTAAGTTGTGTCTAAACCCATCGGGTTTTTGGCTATCCTTGTATATCCGTCATGAGTGCCTCAGCGAGTAATGTTAAAAATGTATCAAAGAAGTATTAGTTATTAACTCAATCAAGATCCAGTTACACATTTTATTTCAAATATACAGATTGTAATAACAAGCACTATGTTACAGCAAACTATTTACAACATGCAACACCTATGTAACACATTTACACACTGTATACACCTGGAAATTTATACATATTCACTCTGACCTCTAGCAAAACTTATACATGCTGTCTGCAAATGGGACACGACCCATGTCGAGTTAGCCACGTATCCACACAAGTCTGGTGAAACGAGTGTCGACAGCGTGGCAAGCACCGCGCAATTTCACCTACTTCAATATCCTGACATACAGAAACACCTTCTGTTAGTGAACAAATACAAGAATGAAAACTAACTCATGTAAAGTTTTCGGAGCAACATGAACCTGTAAACAAATTGTGCAAAATATGTTTTGAAACAGTTTAGTTTCATGGGAAAATTGATGACATGGCAAGCGTCTTAGCGAATCCTTTGACAACCCTCTGTACGTTACTTCTTCGTTCCAATCAAGTACCTCGACAGGATGCAAGTCAGAAACATTCACCTTCAATCATGTCGGAAATTATAAGCAACAAAAGTTTAGTAACATATTATCATTATTACATCATTCGCCATAGCTGCTGCTAAAGAGACACCCCCCCCCCCCCCCCCCCCCCCCCTTAGTGTACACCATCCCACTTACCACATCATATGGGCCGAGACAGAACGGAAAAATGTCATGTATGGGTTTATCAGTCATTTCTTTGCCAGTCAAAAGTTCAAAACATCAAACACGTTGTATGATTTGGTCCTCACACGACCAATATAACCATTTTTCACTGCATCATAAGCCCCATACGATTATCATACATCACATTTTGACCCCTTTTCCCTCTATCATACAACCCACAACCATTTTCCCGTTGCATCATGCATCCCATATTCATCGCTTTTCGCCTATCATACAACCCATATGACACGTCACTACGTCAGTGGTGTCCATAGTTGTTAATGGCGACAAATAGCGATAAAGGTACCTATACGCTACATAGCGAATAGCGTAAATAGCGGGCGCCTATCTTATAAATAGAGATACACTAGAAAAAAAATAACAAAATTTTATATGTATATTATATCAAAATACCTTGGTATATATATGCTATTTTACATGTATATTTAACAAAAACTAAAATCCAGCTATTTTATAGCTATATTCAATTGTTGTTTATATTAAAAAACAAAAAAATAAATAAATAAACTGTCGCTATCTATCGTCACAACTCTAATAGCAAGCCTAGACCTATACGCTACGTAGCGTGCTATAGCGATCGCTCCGCTCGCAATTGACAACTATTGTCAGTGGCGTTATATGTACCTGCCAATGATAAGCGGTTAAAAGTTCAGGAGGAAACCGTTCTTCCGCAAATCTTCCACGAAGAAGCTCCTCCATAAAATCTGCCTGCAAGACACATAACTTCACCATTCATGAAACATATAAACTTTTTATTAATATATATATGTATAATAAGAAACAACAACCATAGATGAGTTTGTTGTGGCAGAGGGGTGTTGACACCAATAAGCACGTGAAGCCTGCAAAACCTCGACAGATAAAACAGCCCCAGCAATGGCACCTAACCCAGCACCACGAACAACACCACTGTCAGAAGCTCTACCTGCTATAGCACCAGTTATGGCACCCGTAAACGCCCCAGCTGCAGCAGCCCAGGAGATCAAATCAATAAATTTATATGTTGTAAAACAATTAAGTCGTGGTGAATTACCGAGAGCGAAGAGACCGGTGAGGGCACCGGAAACAGCACCGGAGATGAATTTGGGGATGAAATAAGAAACCCTGATCGCTTCTTCTTCTTCTTCTTCTTCTTCAGAAGCTCGTTCCATTTTTAGTTTGGTGTTTAAGTGTCAAATAATCAAGGGTTTGCTTGTGAGATGAGAAGAAAGAGGCGTTGAAGAGTAAATCGATGTGGTGTAAAAGTTAGCAATAACCTAAAATATGTTCATCATATTTAACAAAATAGAACAAAATGTTGGAAAAAAAATGCCCACAAAATCGCTACACACATTTTGTTGCTTATTTCGCTAACCCGGTTTTCAAATACCCGGTCTGGTTTTATCAATAACCTATGCGGGTTTTTCAATACCCGAGTCATACCCAAACCCTACCTGAACCGGGAAATAGTTTATTATAATACCCGAGTATTATAAAACCCGACCCGAACCCGGATACATAGGGTATGGAATTCCTGGCCAGAACCCAGACCCGAACCCGATCCGGGTATTCTCAATACCCAAAACTAAGAACCCGGTCGTACCCGAACCCCGTTCCATACCTGGAACCGGGTATTCCAAAAAAAACCCGATTTATGCACCTCTAGGTGGGGTATCGACTATGGAACCGGGTATTCCAAAAAACCCGATTTATGCACCTCTAGGTGGGGTATCGACTATCGATTAATCGAGATTAATAGAGATTAATTATAATTAATCGGATTGAGATTTTTATATGTATTTTTTAGTTATATACACACACACATTTTATATGTAATTTTTTTAAGTGGACATGTTTTAGCCCATGATTGACCCATTTTTTTAAGTGATTGGCGGAAATTTATAAGGTTTGGTC
The DNA here is from genome assembly GCA_030545235.1 of Helianthus tuberosus. Lineage (NCBI taxonomy): Eukaryota > Viridiplantae > Streptophyta > Magnoliopsida > Asterales > Asteraceae > Helianthus > Helianthus tuberosus. The sequence goes on from JARYGA010061083.1 coordinate 28,971, forward strand.
AAAATTTGGCCGGGATGAGAATAGGATGACTATTGACCGCTAGAGATTAATCGGCCATTAATCGCTGAACCTCCGAATAATGATTAATCGGCGACTAGTCATGATTTTTACAACCATGCGTCTACCCTTCAATTCATTACATGTTATTTTGTTGTCAAACCTTCAATCAGAATTCAAATTCAAAGTCTGTGTAGAAAATTCGTCTTCTTGGTTTTCACAGTGGTTTTTTTAATAGATGTAGAAAATGCGCAGCTTGTTGCCCGTTTACCTGCCACTTGTTTGTAAATTGCTACTTTGGTATTTTAATTTCAAGATTGATTAATGTATAAATCTTTCGGTTTGAGCGAGGTTGGATCACGTAAATAATGAAAACTTTGTCTATAACTTTGTTTTTCAAATACATCATCTATAACTTGATCTTTTATATGTAAGTTCATAAATCTCGGGGGTCGGTCAGAAAACCATAATATACATTATATAAACTCTATACCCTAAACCTTAAATAATGAAAACTTTGTGTATAACTTTATTTTTCAAATGCAACATCCTTAACTTGATTTTTATAGGTAAGTTCATAAATTTTGGAGGGAGTCTAGAAAACCATGATATACATTAGATATATAATAATAAAATATCGTGAGATCGGTTGACTCCACACCCTATATGGTAGGTCCGTCCATACTCACCCCTTTCCTCAACATCACCACCGGATATTGGTATATTTTCATCTGCCTTCATCTTCGAGGATAAATGCACAAACCATCACGTTGACGAAAGCTGTCACACCCCAACTGATGGCGGAAACATCGGAGTGAAACGAAGATAGATTGCTCATCACACATAACACTAGAACTTGCGACAAGTATTTAAATAATGAGTTTCATTTTATTACTATAAGAATTCGATTACAACATGGAAAGGAAAATACAATTACAACAGTTTGAAATGAAAGAATTACATCACAATAAGTATAGAAAATTTAAAATGAGTATCTAGCCATCCTACTATGTTCCATGCATCATCAACATCATCATAAACCTGCAACATGTTTTAAAAGCATAGTTCAATACAAAAGTATTGGCGAGTATACAAGTTTGGTGTACTAGCATATAAGTATAAAAAGATAATGGACAATCCACATGGCAAACCTATTTATCAAGATTAATGTATAAACTGGCATGTGTATAAACTAGTCAAATCAAAGTTGAAACGCAATAAGCTCTTAACATAACCCAACGTTCACAGACGGTGCGTTACTCCTATAGCGCTATATATGTTAAGGATAGGCTCGTACGAAGTTAATGATAAGTCTAACACAAAACGAACAAACCCAGAAAATACGAATCAGGCATAACATAACAGTAAGCATGTATTTGATTGTTTGTATGTATGATTGTATAAAGTACGTATGTTATGTGTGTTTTTGTATGTGTAAACATGTTGCACCCAAAAAGTGTGAAAACGGTAAAATGGGTCAAGTATACTCACAAAATTTCTAATTCTTCCGATTATCCAAGTGTTGACGAGTGAATGACGATTATCCAAGTGTTGACGAGTGAATGAGATTAAGAGGTTGAATGTATTCGGATTGGAGTTCAAGGTATGTTTATATTCGGCATTAGGAATTTAAGGTACATAAAGTATGTATGCAAGAAACTAATCATCTAGACTTAGCACTCGTTTTTGACACTATAAAAACCCATAGGGTTTAGAATGATTTCATGGGTGTAACACCCATTAGAATCGTAACGAGAAAACTAAGTTCTTGGATGATGTAACCTAGTTCCAAGACGAATAATAACTTGATTACCATCAAAGGTTCGGTTAGTATATTTTATATATGTTATATTTAGCATGTAGTATGATTATAGTCCAACAAATATTACAAGTATTATCATAGAAGTCATGCATAGAAGTAGGATGATAAATCTTCCATATTAAAACCTCTTTTTTATATTCACCAATGCACAAGTCATGCATAGAGGTAGGAGGATAAATCTTCCATATTAAAACCTCTTTTTTATATTCACCAATGCACAAGTTGTCATAAGACAACAATGATGGTCATGAATGGATTAATATGGAAATGATACATACCTACATACTAACTAAGAAGAAAACATCAAGTGAGGTGTGGATTGTAAGTAGGATAGCCCAAGCTTTCCAAGTAATCACACATACACAAGTTCAAGTCTTGTTTAACACTTGTGGATTAAAACCCTTTCAAAAACAGAAAGTTTAAAGGATTAAAACCTCTGAATTTGTATGTTATAACCTTGTTTTTAAGCACACATAATCATAGTCTTGATTAGTGGCATAAGGACATAGGAATGTATGAGTAAACATAAGATTAAAGAAAGTTTTAACAAGTTTTTCTTCCAAAACCGAAAGTTGGACCTAAAAAATGGGACGTTTCACCTTGTTTTTCCATGGAAAACCTTGTGAAAATAATTTTAGAGGTGTTCCACATTTTGTAGAGGAAGGAGAAGTGAAAAAGGATGGAAGAAATGTGAGATTTAACTCACTTTTGCAACTTGAATGATTATGTCTTTGAGTGACTTTTCCAGCTGATTTAGAGTGTTTAGAGAGTGAGATTAGTGAGTTTGTAAAGTATGAGAAGTGTTGAAGTGAGTTGGGTTTTATAGGAGGTGATTAGGGTTGGTTTAGGTGGCTAATAAATGAAGAAAACACAACAAACACAAAAATGACCAATGCTTGAGCTGGAAACAACATTCTGGCGGATCGGGGGTGTCGCGCCGCGCGACAGGAATCATCCATACCCGTCGCGTCGCACGACGAGGCTATGTTCCGGATTCAAGTTTCAAAGTTGGCCATTTAGCCCCCTGATGTTTATATTTGATAGTTTTAATGTAATCTAAGGGTATTTTATGTAATATAAGCATGTTATAAGGGGTTTTCAAGCATCCTTATCATAATGACAAGTATGGACAAGTACGATTAAGTATGTATGTCGTAAATAAGTATCGTATGCATCCAACTGACGTATGATTCACGCATATCACGTATTTGTAAGTTTATCGTATGTTTTCAAGAATTATGAATACAGTATCAATTGTTTTATGAATTTAAATGTATAGAGATGTACGAATATGCAAAGCATGAATTGTAAGAAATACGAATTTTATTTATGATCCAAGTCTTGGATTTTACAACGGTACAATGAAAAGACAAAATACAAGGATTACAAGATTCCAAAAATAGAAATACAAGACGATCTTTCTAATTAAGGAAAGTACGAAAAAGCAGGGTGTTACAAAAGCCCCTTTGCATTGTACCTTTATTCAATGAACATTTGGTGTTGATATATTAGAGCGTACATAGTGTTTTTTTAAAAGGGATTTTTACATATTTCCCCCTCCTAAGCCTCCTTATTACGTATTTCCCCAAACCATAAAATCAATTACATATTTCTCCTCCCTAACTCATATATATTACATATTTCCCTTTTTTCATTTAAATGACTCTTATTTATGTCTATTTTACCCTTAATGACTTATTAAATGAATATTTACATATTTCCCCATTCTAATATGTAAAATCAATTACATATTTACCCAGATTATGTAGTATCACCCCAATTCTTCTACTTGTTACTCTTGTCAAACAATACACACAAAAACATAATACTCATAATAAAAACATAAATTCCGTTCATAATAGATTTCGTTCAAAAAACATAAATTCCGTTCAAACCCCAATTCTTCTACTTTCACATATTTTTTTGTACTCTTTCCTCGTCCTCTTTTACTTGTTGACGCTTGATGTTGAGTAGGAACTTCAGGTGCTGAGTTTTTGCATGTCTTTTCACGGTGTCCATACTCACCACATCGTGGACATTTTGTCGTTTTTAGGCTCATCATCTGGTGTAATTCTATTCTTTCTTGTTCTCCCAGGTGGACGTTTGATTGCAGGTCGGTATATCTTCTCCTCGTTATGTATATGCACCCATTGATCCTTTGTAGGCATTGGAGCAACTTCTAAAGCATAAGCTATTTAAACTTCTCAATAGTATAAAATGGATCAACATACATGTCCCAGTTAACATCCCTTGTGAAAATAATAAAAGCCGTTGCATGCACACACAGAACGCCTTTTACCTGCCAAACCCGACAAGTAGATTTTCTATCATCTGGTGAAACCTCCCAACGCTTGTCCTCGTATTTCACCTCGACTCGATTTTCACCACTTCTACAAATTTCATATGCATCCAATTTCTACATACAACATTCAAATATTAAAAATTCATTCACCTAAAATATATTTGAAATATATGTAGAAAAAAGGAACATTATACAAACCTTAGAGATTTTGTCAAGGTAAGTCTTAGTTTTAGGTACTAAGGTACGCTTCCATTGTTTTGAAAGCCTCATTTTTTTGTCAAATCGTAGCATAATCTTCTCTCTAATTGAATCAAGTAATTCAAGAACCGGTTTATATCGTACCTCACCTATCCACGCATTAAATGATTGCATAATGGGACAACACTCTTCTAAACTCTACCACATTTTCAAATGTGGAGTTAACTTTAATAGTTCCATTCTTGTTGCTAAAAGTTACCGGTTCGGAACTTGCATGCCCAACTTCATCATTTGTAATAAAAGTTACTGAGTCATCCTCATCATCTTTTTCATCATGAACATCATCCGATTCCCTATAAAAACATATTTAAAATGTATCTAAACAAAAATTTACCTTTCTTGCACCGAGCCTGTCTTGACATTATTATTCATTGTCACATAAACGGTTAATTCTTTCTCAACTTCATGCATACTAAGCATCAATTTAAAGTTGTCATGAGAATCAAACTTCACAAATTTTTGCTTAGTAGCGTATTTGTCAATATAAACAAGTGAAAAGGATAGCTCCGGATCCGGAGGATAATGGGTGGCAACCTCTTCATTCAAATCATCAAAGTCGTATATGCAAGTGTCAATGTAAAGATATTTTTGAAAGCCAAGACAATAACGTTTTTTGTATGAGTTCTTCGCTAACTGAAAGTAACATCCATATTTTAATTTTATCTTGTACTTAGTTGATCCTTGGCCAACAACATTCTCAAGTATTGGTAATTCTACCTCATTCTTGTAGGTCCGTTTTTCTCGGAGGATCGATTACGAAACCTAGTCCCTGTTTATCACAAACACGGTCACGAGTGAGGAATCCACGTGACGGTGCAAACCGAACAAAGTAAAGCAAGTAACACAACAGATAACCAAAGATTCACTTTAGATTAAAAGGACGAGAACAACATCAAACATATGCACACAATGCTTGAAGATAAACTCTCAAATTCTCTATGCTCTCATGCCTTAACTGTTAAACATAACCAGCTATATATACTGTCCACTGGCGAACCTTGATGTGACGAAGGTTATGTGTGACGAAGATAGAACCTTCATCACACACTCATATCGACGAACATTGAGGGTTCGCCAAGCATGGTTCACGACGAAGATTGGACTCTTCGTCAAGCATCACACAAAGAAAAAAATATAACAAAGTTAAAACAGAAGACATAAGACAAGACTAATTATATGTAAACACTATGCACACTAGCATATGTTTAACATACATTACAAATACAGAGACAAAACATCATACCAAGTAAGATAGGAGGATATCCAACTAGGTAGACTTGACGGAATTTGCAGACTCAATTACAAAAGACCATTTAACATATAACGTAAACAAGAAAAAGTTACAGACACATAAATGCACAAACAAACTCCCCCTTGTCTGTTGCTTGGTCTTCGCTCTTTGAGTCTTCAGTGCTTTGCCGACCAGGAGCTGCCTGCGTGTATCCCTCGATAAAAATAGAAACAAGCGATGCGTTGAAATAGTAACGCTTGATGCGCGTCCTTGTCCTCGTAGAATATGTCGTGACGAAACAGCTTGTTGATATCGGAAGCAGACATGTTGATTATCCACATTGGATCGAGCATGCAAAAATTTTCTTGATCATTTTTTAACACAATAACGGCCTCGTGCGTATCGGAGTCATAACACCACAAAGCCATATTTTCCAGGAAGTTCTGCTTCATCGGCGTCAGAGGGATCTTGTCCATAACCTTCACCGGTTGATAAACGAGCTTGTACCTTGCCTTGTTGGTTGACGGATCCAAAGTATACTTTATCTGCTGATAAATCGGAAACTATGGCTTGTATAACTCGTCTTTCCACCCTATCCTCCGATTTATCTTCAACTTGCGAGCAAACAACGTTGCTCCTTCATATTTTGAGCGATTAATCAGCTCCAGTTTTGATAATGCTACAGCATCATAGAACGGTAGAGATAGAATACTCAAAAACGAGTTGAAATACTGGATTCCGTGTTCGCGCTTGATTGCCACACAGTGAATTTCTTTCATGAAACTCCAGCTCAGTATCTTCCCATGAGGCTTAACCTTTTCAAACTTCATATAATCAACTTGTGCTTCAGGAGGTGTAGGCTTTGCAACCTTGGAAATGAACTATTTTCTCCATTCTTTGAATGAGTCGGTCGTATCATCGGTTGAATCACGATTCTTTAGCTTTTCGTCGATATCTTCCTGATTATCTTTCAACCAGTCTTCATCAAACGGATTGAACTCTGTTCCATCTTCACGTACATAAGTCGACTTCCTCGTTTCGCCTTCAAAAACGATTTCATCAAGATTTTCTATATCTGCAGTTTCAAGTTCACTTGGAATATTATCAATAGCAGCATCATCGATTGCTTTCATTTCATTCAACGCTACCAACTGCTCATTCGAGAGTTCAGCAACAAACTTTCCTTCTTCCAGAACTTCTCCAGTTACAGGATGTACAGCCTGTAAAGCAAGGTCAGCCGAGCTAAGAACAGAGGATGTACCAGCCAAGGAGCTTTCAACGTAAGAACTGCTCTCTAGCTGTTGTATTTCTTCTACAGCTCCACCGGAGGTTCCTTGTGTAGATTCAATATGTGGAGACTCGAAAGCAACAATCTGAGTAGATGCAGTGGCTGGTGGTTGTTCAGATGTAGCATAAGGGTCTGGGTTATCCGGATCTTCAGAATCATGATCACGTTTCTTCAAGGCTTACTGTTGTTTGCATCGGTCAACCCACATAATGTTAACACGCTTTCTGACATTCTCGAAACCATCCTGGATTTTCTTGACCCCATCTGTTATCTTGGTATTGCGAGAGTTGTACCACTCTTTCATATCATCATGCTTTTCTTTAAGAGTTTCGGCCAACCTTTGAACAGCAGTGCTTCTTTCTTTCAAACGATTCATATCAATACCACGAGCGTTATCAGCAGCTCGCATTTGCTGTAATTAGCGTTCCCTCTCTTCATCAGCAGCCTTCAAACGTGCATACTCAGCTTTAAGTTGTTCAATCTCAGCTTGTTGGCGTGTAATCTCAGCTTGTTGACGCTGAACAGTGGACCTTAGCGTATTCATCTCCAATTGTTGCTTTATCACATCGCTTCTTGTAGCATTCATGAACTTCGATTGTCTGTTAATCTGACCTGCAGCAGCTTGCAATTGAGAGAATAAGAAATCTACCTTTTCGTCTGGCTGCATTTCAGAAAATTTTCTTTGTCGGCGTTCAGATGCCTGCTGAGATGTAGTTGCTCGAATGGTGGATGCCATTGTACGTGCAGGTTCTTGTGGTGTAATCGTTGGAGCTTCAGCAGCTGAAGTAACCACAGGAGGTGGTTCAGTTGATCTTGGAGGAGACGATACCATAGCAGCAGCTTCTTCGGCCGTTAGCCCAAACTCTGGATTCATTTCTGCTTCGTGAACAGCTTCTTGTTGTGACACAGGTGGTTGTACAGATGAAGCACCGATATACTTCCTGCTCTTTTTCTTCCTATGAATAGCCGTTTGTTTCTTCTTTAAACATTCAGCTTCAGTATCAGAAGGTACATAATCGGCATCCTCCTCCTGTCTAATCCTTCTTACTTGCCTTACACCACGATCGTCGAGATAGAACTCATATCCTGGCTCTGGTTGATTATCATCAGACTCAGATTCCTCTGCATCACCTCCAGCTGAACTAGCACCAGTTGTACCAGCAGCAGATGCACCAGTAGTACCAGGTGCACTAGCTGCTGTAGCATCAGCATCTCCACCATCACCACCATCTCCATCACTATCACCGTCGCTATCAAATGAATCACTTTTATGCCCAAACTTGTCTTCCATCATCTTTTTCAACTTTGGCTCTTCATCGTCCGATTGGCTGTCGTCGTGACGCCATTTATCGTTTGCAGGAGCGACGTACTCTGTGTTCGCTAAGGCTCCAAACATCTTCCTTAGAGGATCAGATTCTACGTATCTCTTAGCAGAGAAACCCTTGAATATCCGTAAAGACTGTTCTAACATAGCATCAATCTTGAGAATGTCATTATCTGCCTTTGGAAGCCCTGGATGTTGAACATTCATAATCATCTGCATAAATCTGGGATACATCCAGAATTTGTTGCCGGAAGTACGAGATCCTGTTCTTCTTAAGTTTTCTTTCATGTTTGCGAAGATGAACTTTGAAATGTTGAAGGGCTTGTTTAACACTAACGCGACCATCAACCCAACGAGATCGTTCCCGACCATATCATATCCAGCACGGCTTTTGCTTATACATTGAATCAGTACGTGAAGTAAGAATTTGTATCGCAGCGGCAATCCAGCTTTGTTGATCTGTCCGGCGAAGATATCACCGGTGCACTTCATTCTAAGTAAACACCCTCGAGTGCACATGATCGGAACAGAGTATGGAGCACTTGCATCATCTTGAAGTTCCGATACAGAGTTTAGAATCTCTGGAGATACATCCACGTTCAACTAGTTAACCTGCCCCTGAATCAGCTCCTTTCCGTCAACTTCAATCACATTCGTTGAATTCCATAATTCTTTAATAAGAGACTTGTAAACCGGCATTGAGAATGTAATTGCTTTGTTTATCCGTGATTCCCTCAACCATTGAGTAATCTCCTTGTATTCGTCAAGCTTTCCTTCAGGATCTAAGTAAGCTACCATATTGTGTCGGGGTCCAGACATGATCTGTTCTTCCGTTTTATTGGTTTTCTTGGTGGCAGGTTTACGTTTTCGTTCTTTCGGAGCCATTCTGTATACAACAAATACCCACAATAAGACAAAAATACATAACACTTATAGAATACATACATGTATACACATTTAATGTACACTGTGAACATTAATCATGTATAAATATATATACTGTATAAGAGTTGCATATTTGACAAACTTGAAATATTTCTAAGTGTTGATCGACGAAGAATGGTCTATGTGACGAAGTTCCTCTTTAATGACGAAGACTGGATTCTTCGTCGCCTTAGCTTGACGAAGATTCACAGGTCAATGAAAGTCAAACATAGTCAACGAAGATTGTTTCTTCGTTGACAATAGGAGGTTCATCGCACAAGTTATGACGAAGATTGAATCTTCGTCATTTTAAAGTTCGTCAATTAAGGGTTCGTCATAAATTGAGGTTCGTCATCACTTAGGGTTCGTCATTCCAAAATCAGAATAGGGGGTTTTCGTCATAAAGGGTGTTCGTCAATCAACATTGAAACCCAGTTGATTCAACATTAAACAAACAGCAAACCACCATCAAATGACCAACATTAGGAAACAAAACACCATGTGTATCTAAAACCACTTTAAAAACACCATTTTTGCCAAAACCTAAACATATTTTTAAACAAGTCCAACACCAATAATCAACAATAATCCACAACCCTTGTTCTTTTGAATCGATTTATGAAGATCAACAAACAACTTAGACTATATAAGCAAACAATATTGACCAGTAATCAAAATCAAAATCAACAAACAAACCTCAAACATATATAAACCTAATACCCTGTTTCAACATGATAACACCCAAATCAAAACCCAGATAAGTAATCGATATACACACACCAAACCTATTACATTATCATATTTCAAATCATATCAAAATAAGAAATCAAAACATGAACAGATAAGTATATGGTATAATCAAACATCAACAAGTTTCAGAGGGTTTCAAACCAACATTGGTCAAAATCAGTGGATTTAAGTGGTTCCGATCATGTTTTTGGTCCATCATTTACCTTGGTATTGTTTCAAAATAACAAAGGAATCAACAAGTTTGAGTTGGTTGAGAGGTTTTTCGGTGAAGAATAAAGTGAACAATAGTGGGGTTTTGTAAAAGTGATTTTGAATTGTGATGTCAATTATTAACAGGGTCCCCCTTTTTATATCCTGGACCCCCCTGACGAAGATTGAATTGCGAGGAAGAATTAATTGGGCTCGACGAAGAATCAAACTGGGCTTGAAACATTTAGCCCAAGTCTGACCTCGACGTTGTTTGAATCTTCGTCAAACAATGAAGTTCGTCAATGACCAAAAGGGTTCTTTGTTGACCAGTCAACACAGAAACACCAAGTTTAATTTTTGAACCATTTTTAAACAGTTTTGAACAGATTTTTGGCTTGTGTTAGATTTACCAAATGTAAAAGGACATTTTATGAAGTAGTGAAATCACAAACAAGTCGGTTTCGGGCTTTTCGGCAGAAAACTTCGAGTTTCAACTTCGGCTAATCAAAACGAACTTTACAACTTACACTACAACAGAATTGAAATGCGGTAAATTAACGAGAAGTAATAATAAGCATAAAGACACTGTACAATATCAAACTTTTTGCGAGTTTCAAGGTAAGAGAATCATTACCAGCTTACGGTCTTTGTCAAAATGGTTTATAATTTCTGTTTAAAGCTTTAGATAAGTATCCTACCACAATTATCGGTATTGTTATCCACATAAGCTCAACTTATCAGATGTAATCATAATTAGGAGATATGGTTTACGGTATGAATTATTATACTTACTTGTCGGTGTTCATCCACTCACGACACATTCCCGTATCAAGGTATGCACGAGAGTTCATCTTACCGGTGAGTATACCGCTTATCATCCGTTTGACCGTATAAAAGAATGTGAAAAACTCACTTATTTTGATTGAAAAACAAGCCCTATGTGATAGAATCACTTACTGATGAGGAACTTGATTTTCAGATGCATGAGGGCACAGGAGCAAGTCCGTGAACAGGTTAGTACCAACGTACAGACAAAGAGACGAACTTGACTCCCGCAAGAAAACTGTGATATATTATCACTTATTTTGTTTGGGCATGTGATTGTTGATCACTTATTGAGGTCGCATGCAATATGTACACGTATGTATAGTATCATGGAAGATATAGACTTCGTCTCCGTTATTTTTCGGTAAAAGATACAACCATGATACCCAGATGATAAGACAGCATAAAGACCGAATATCTCTGAACCTCGGCAATCTCTCAAACGAAATTTCTGTACCAATACCATATGCCAATGAATGGTTCCCACCTGACTTGAAGTCTGTTAGGTTTATATCATCCTGCACATTTTAGTCTGATTGTGAGCCTACCGATACATCGTTAGAAGAGCTACTTATCATATTTTAGTTTTTCTTTTTGTTTTTGACCATATTGACAGACCACACTAGTGTATATCATCACTTTCCCTTCTTTTATCCAAGAAACTCATTTTTGATTTTCTAATGTTTTTGAACTTTTTCAAAATTTTCAAACTTAAAGATAGAAAGTAAACGACATATTTTTGGATTTTTGAATTTTTCACATGTTTTTGTATTTTCATGAAATTTCTCCCCCTAAAATGCGAAAAGATAAATAAACTGAAAATAAGTTTTACTCTTGTTTCACCTTAATGCCATTGACCAACAAAAGATAGTCAAAGCAAGATTTGTCAAAAGCTTTTGTAAAAAGGTCTGCACGTTGTTCATGGGTGTGGACCTTAACAACATCGATTAGTCTTTTATCAAAACAATCACGTATGAAGTGATACTTAATTTCGATGTGTTTGGTCTTGGAGTGTTGCACAGGATTTCTAGTAATCTGTAAGGCAGCATTATTATCAACAAAAATAGAAGTAGATAGGAATTCAAAACCGTAGTCGCGCATTTGTTGCTGAATCCACAGAACTTGAGAGCAACAGCTTGAGGCAGCAATGTATTCAGCCTCACAAGTTGATGTTGTGACAACCCGAAACTTCGAGGTATAAATCGTTCGTTTCGCTCTTACAAATAAATATATACTTATCTTTTTTTCGACAAGTTAGATTTATATTCAGTTAGTTTATGGTGTGCAAACGTGTAGTCGAAACCAAGTGATGAACATACCTGAACCGTTTGAACCATGACAAAACCCGCATAACTCGAAACTTTTGAGGCCCGAACCCTCAGCGTGAACATTATACATCCATGTTAGTGGGTTAGTTATAAATCTTTATTGGTTATTAATATGTTTAAAATAGTATTAATAATGAAAAAAATATATATATATAAATTACATAATTTAACTAAACCCAAACCAAGTTCCCCACCCCCCATGTACGTTTACCCACTTCACAAATATATAAATGTGCTGCTCAACTTTGTTCGGCCCAAACAACACCCTAGATTAGGTGCAGCCCAAATTTATTTCTTTCCCTCCACGTTTATCACCGCCCCAAACTCCTATCCTCCATATATTTTCGTAGTTGTTGTGTATCATATAAATCGGAAGATCGTTTCTTGGTTGTTCACTTTCCCTTCACCGTAAACCCTAGCTGTATCGCCAAACCGCCGCCCGTGACCACCGTTCGACGTCCGTTGACTCCGGAACAACCACCCAAGATCGCCACCACAATCCGTAAGTGCCGCACTTTTCATAGTTATGAATAGGATCTCGTTGCCTCAGTTTTGATTCGAATTCCATTTAAAATCCTTGCATGAGAATGTGCTTATACATGAAACTATATGGAAGTATATGTTGTTTGTTGGTCTGTTTATGTATTGTTCATGCTTGATGAAAACTATAGGAAAATACATGCTGTGCGATGGCATGTATATGAACTGTTCATGTTCTCGATGTTATACATGAAGGTATTGTTGATAAGTGTTTAGTTTACATGCAATACATGTGAAGTATATGATGCCTTGGTTCGCTTTACTCGTACCGGTCGATTTCGTTTCAAGGCCGTGAACACCGTACATGAATCTTAGTAATACTTGTTTACGTAACTATGTATATGTATGCGTGTATCCGAATGAAAATTTAAAGAGTGTGTACGAATAATAGTTTCGGTTCGACTCCGGCATAATAATATGAACGCATATACGGACTGGCATGCTTGGTGTAGACATGTGATTGTATATGTGATACCGTGTTCGGTCGATCGTTGGTAGTTATAGAGGGTCTAAGGCTTTAAAATTTAACATATATGTGCGAACACATGTGAAGTAAATGATGATATGATAGTGTAGATTATAGTTGTTTGTACTATCGTCACTGATTTGATGTATGAATATGTGTCATATGATCTTGAAGTATAAACTACACAGTTTAATGAATGCATGATTTCTCCTTGATAAAATGCTAATTCTCGGGTGCGAGCAACATAAATATCACGATTTAAAGAAGGACGTTCAGATCTGTTAACTTGATGATTACGATGATAATTGTTGATGTTCATATTGTTTTCTTTTAAGCGTACAACCATATATATACCTAGGGTACAACCTGGTTATGCACACTTGAATGTTTAAGATAATGAACGATCTTAGATAACTTGTTTAAAAGTGAAAAGATTCTGAATGCATGAGTCCATGTTATATGAACTAGAGAAATCAAGGTAGAATGAAAGTCACACCAATGGGGAGAGCCGCACAATAATAGGTTGAGGTGCACACACATACAGACAAAATTTATTAAAGTTGCACTAGCTTTGACCCCACATGTTGGATGAATAGAATAAAAAGGATCAGTATGCGTTGTGATTGTTTTGGTGATCCACATGCCTTAGTCTATGATATATTGTGTGATTTAATTATGAATACGTGATATTTGAGCTATGCGTTAAATACATGAATACGTGACGTTAATTAAATGCGAATCTAACTAGATACGATAATTATAATAGGACGTGATTGACAAAAGTCTTTTAACAAGTAAATTATCTGCCGAGCAAACTAAGGTGAGTTCACACTTTCTACAAGGCATGGGATTCCCAGGGGTTGGGAATGGGTAAAGGATTTGAACTGAAACTGCGTGATCTCCTGGTTTGGAACACGTACACACCCTCTTTATTGAAGGGTGACAACACGTACTAAGAACTTAATCGGAACCTGCGTAATCTCCTGGTTTGGGGATTACGTACACACCCTCTTATTTGAAGGGTGACAACACAGATACTAGACCAAAACTCTCTATCATGAAGTCCCTCCTTTTATATCGACTTAATCGCCGGGCCAATGGCGAGCGGGTCATTAGTTAGATAGCGCTATTTAGGTTTGACAAGCCTCACACCGTGCCGCAGAGGACGGGCGTGAACTAATGGATCTGGGCACTAGTCAATGATGATAGACATTGACGTCAGGGCACCAACTTACTTTAGTCAGTGGTCGATATGGTAAACAGGTCTAGTGGTTAACATGGGGAAGCCCCCACCAACTATGGATATGTTTGGGAAACAAGGTAAACTGATTAACTTACAACTTACAAATAAATTCCTGGTTTTTGAAACAACTTAACAATGAACACCAACTGTGAACTCGCTCAACTTTGTTGTTGACTCGTTGTTACATGCCTTGCAGGCCTTTAGGTGTATAACATTGGAACTTGCTGTCTGGGAAGCTGGAGTGGTCATGGGTCGAGTTACATGGAAACACAAGACTAAGAGTTTTTACATGTGGTTAATAAACACTTAACGAATTAAATATGCTTCCGCTGTAAACTGTGAAATATTGTAACGTTGTAACACTTAATGATAGTAAATGAAGGTTTTATTTAAATATACTCGTGAGTTCAATGTGATTGGTGACTAAGATCCTGGTCAGTCACGCCTCCAAGCGGTGGTACTCCGCATGTGGATTTTGGGGGTGTGACAGATGTAGCGACACAAGTCTGCTTCTTGCATTGCCATATGACCAG
>JARYGA010061083.1:44190-64957 GCA_030545235.1 Helianthus tuberosus
TTTCACTGTAGATTTATCGAATCATCTGGTTCGGGATGCCGGAGCAACTGTTCTAGTTGTTTCTGGCGCGTATACTTTGGTTTCCGGTTTTGATTACACGCCGCCAAATCATCGAACAGGTTACATTTGAAGGGGGCCCACTAAAATTGGATCGTCGCCACCGGCGAGAACTCGACGCTGAGGACGGGACCGGACGGGGGGGGGGGGGGGCGGGATGGTTTGCCGGCCGTCGCCGGAGCTCGACGAGGTGGGGACGAACCCCATACCCCCTAGCCTTATGACCCTTATAGAACCAATCACTTCTGATCCTAAAAAAGAACAATGAATGTATTTAAATATACGTTGATAAACATGTAAGAACAATAAATGACTTTATTTTTTTTTTTCGAAAAATAAACTTCATTAAAAACACACTACCCAACTGGCAAAAGGCCAACAAAAAAAAAAAGGACCTCCGACCCAAACGGACAAAGGGCAAAACAATTACAACATATACATAGGATATTTACATCACTTCTTCCAACTAATAGTTCTACATGAAGCTTTATAATTAACCCAAGCATAACCCCTAGATTTTATCTCTAACATAATATCTTGCAGGCTTCTCATGATCAGATTGAACACCAACTCGTTTCTATCTTTTCAGATACACCATACAGAAGTGATAACCAAACCAAGCATAATCATTTTAGCCTTCTTTCCTATCTGACAGGAATTATGGATATCCACTAAGTCTTTGAATGAGAAAACGAAGATCGGAGGAATATTACACTAGTTACTGACCGCCGCCCAAACCCGGGTAGCCATCGAGCATGCCGTGAATAAGTGATCCATCGATTCCTCGTACTCGTCACAGAAAGTGCACATAACCGACGTAATATCCACATTCCTTCTTCTCAAGTTAACTCTAGTTGCAAGCCTGTCTAGGTTACCTCTCCAAACCGTTATATTACATTTGAGAGGAACCCATTTGCACCAAACAAAGTTAGGGAGAAGGCTATTTTCTCTATCATCAATAAGCGCCTTTTTCACAGAATTCACCGAGAACTCATCCTGATTGTCGACGTTCCAGGGCCAAGAATCCATATCGTTAGGCAGTCTTACCATGTTGATAACCTCTTGACATTCCTGTCATTCCTTAAGCTCGATGTCCGACTCGGGTGGTCTAACCCATTCCCAAGAGAAACCACCATTACCTTGATCCCTTTCCATTCTCTCCGCAATCCTGCAAGATTTAAACTTTTCCAAAACAAACAGATGTGACCATCTTTCCAAGAAAGGAAGATCGCCCACCCATGAATCTAACCAAAAACAAATATCGGTACCGTTCCCCACTTTACTCAAAATCATCCGGTTTAAACCTTTCCCGTTAAGTTTCATTTTGGAAATCATTTTAGCAATATTTATCCAACAACCCATCGTGTTACCATTAACAGGCAAAAAGCTTCTTTGGTTGGTTTTACTATGGCACGCTTCCACCACTTTCCTCCACAGATTTTGATTTTCTACCATATATCTCCATCCTCATTTATAAAGAAGGGCAGTAAAACATTTAGTAAGAATAACAAACATTAACTTATACGAAACCACCAACATGATTGTTCTCATGAACCTTAGGGTGAAGGGGGTGGAAGCGGGGAAGTGAGCTGGGTGTATTTTTGCCGCATGAGGGGTGCACCGCCAACAAGGAAATGATGCGCGGTGAATGAGATGTGTGGGAAGTTGTTGCCGCATGCGGGGAAAAGGAGGGAGAGGGGGTAGTGGTGGGCCCCACTCTCTTTCAACCAATCATGCATTTTTTTAAATGGTTTGGGTGAAATCACCCCTTATGTTTTTTGGGCAAGAGTAATGTATGAGAGAGGAATTGACATGACACATCATAATTAGGTGGGTGAAAATTTCCCCCTCATCTCATGAGGGGTGCGTCCCATTCACCCTTATATGAAACAAGGCCAAGAAAAGAAGTAAACTCAACATCATGTAAAGGTACATAGAAACCATGTATTTAAAAAGTATTTACTAACACAAACGCGCGTTAGCTCGCACTTTGAAACCAATACGAATTATTTTCTTCTTCCTTTGTTAAAAGCTCAAATTATGTTAGAAACATGAACTCTAACACAACTCGCATATTTGTGGGCTGATATGCACGCAAGCAAGCAAGAGGTGTTTTTTTTAATCCGAACCCGGTCCGAATTAACCCAAACTATTAAGATGGAACCAGAAGCCCAAAGGTATTATTCGGTTTGGTAATTGGGTGAAAAAAGTTAATTGGGTGAAAAAAGTAATCGTAATCGGGCTAACATGATTAATCCACATTTACATCAAAAAACACCAATTATACCTATACATACATAATCAACAGAAAATTCTAGTTTTCCTCCCATTTGTTTTGTTTTGTTTCAGTATTTGAAGAATTTGGTAATCAGAGAGATTAATTTTTCTCTCTTAATTTCATTCATGGCCAAGATCGTACTTAAATACAAAAGGAACTTGCAGAACAAGAATAGTCTAACAACCAATCCCAAACAAAGGAAATAAACAAAAGATGATATATGTAAAATAATAAAAGATCTGGCCATATATATCACAATATGTGATATATCCAATATTCCCCCTCAAGTTGGAGCGTGTAATTTCTGCATGTCCAACTTGACCAGTAAACTTCGAAGATGTTGAGCTCCCAGTGGCTTAGTGAGAAGGTCGACAATTTGATGTTTCGTACCAATGTACATTGGTTGTACTTCTTTCGACTCTACTCGTTCACGAACAAAATAACAATCCTTTCTACAGGTTTTGTTCTTTCATGGAAAACTGGATTGTTCGCAATGTGTTTAGCAGCTAGGTTGTCACAAAACAATACGGTTCCCTCTGTGGGGGTCTCATTGAGTTATAGTTAGTAACGAATGAGCCCATGATACTTCGCTAATGGTGGTTTCCATGACTCTATATTCTGCTTCAGCCGAGGACGAGAGATAACCGATTGCTTCTTTGATTTCCATGAGATAGGAGCTCCACCGAGAAGTAGCAAGTATCCGGTACGTGATCGCCTGGAGAGGGACACCCGAGCCAATCTGCATCGCAATAAGAAAAAATGCCTCCTTGTTTCGGTAACAAATTTCCTTGACTGGGTGTTGACTTTAAGTATCTTAGGACACGAGTAGCGGCGTCCATATGATTTGAGGAGGATTAGACACGAATTGACTTAATACGTTGACAGAATACGTGATATCTGGACGTGTAGCCTGTGAATATAGCAACCTCCCAACCAAACGCCTGTATGTATTTGCATCAACCCTTTTCTTCTCCTCTCCTTTGTCAAGTTTAAGATTTTGCTCCATGGGAAACCCACTGTCTTTCAAAATGTCAAGTGTGTATTTGCGCTAGCTAAGGACTAAACCATTCTTTGTGCGAGCCACTTCGATACCCAAAAAATATTTCAAAACACCAAGATCTTTGATGCTAAACTTTTCATGTAGTTGGGACTTGGTGTATTGAATCATGTCCATATTATTTCCAACAACGATCACATCATCGACATAAATCAAAGCTGCCACGAAAACCTTCTCTCGTTTGTACACAAATAAAGAGTAATCGGCTTTAGACTGAGTAAAACCTAGTCCCAACAAAGCACTCGTGAATTTATGATACCAATTACGCGAAGCTTGTTTAAGACCATATAAGGACTTTTTGAGCCGACAAACATGAGTATCATTGTTACTGAGAACCCTTGTGGAAGCTTCATGTAGACCTCCTCCTCAAGATCACCATGCAAAAACGCGTGATTGACTTCGATTTGGTGTATGAACCAATCCTTCTTTACTGCCAAAGTGAGTAACGTTCGCATTGTCACATGTTTTGCAACTGGGGCAAAAGTGTCGTGATAATCCATACCTTCCATTTGCGTAAAACCCTTTGCTACCAAACGCGCGTTATAGCGGTCAATCTCACCATTTGGTTTATACTTGATCTTGTACACCCATTTGGAATCTATAGCCCTTTTTCCATGAGGTAATTGTTCAAGTGACCATGTTCCATTTCTTCAAGAGCTTTGATTTCCCTTTTCATAGCGTCTCGCCATCTTTCATCCTGTGATGCCTTGGAAAAAGTTTTTGGCTCATCATGTGATGAGATGGCCGCAAGAAAAACTTTGTGTTTATTATAAAATTTTGTCATATGAAATATAGTGAGCTAGAGGATGTATCATAGAGGAAGCCTAATCAGAGTTTGGGTATGCATGGTTGACAGAAGGGGGGATATTCACTTCGTAGTCCTTAAAACGACCTGGTTGAGTTCTGTCCGCTGAGATGTGAGGCCCAAAACACTGTGAGTGGGCTTTTCTTGGTGATCGTTGTTGGGTTGTTGATTATTATCAACTTTATCGGCCCGTGTTGGTGTTTCTGGTAGGCTATGAGGCTCATCGGCCCATACTAACGGGTTTATGTCGCTGATCGTTTCTTGTTCATGGGCCACACTGGAACTACTTTGGACATTCTCATCACTACGATCTTCATCATTCTGTGGCTCATTTAAGTTTTCGGTTTCAATGTGACATTCACGGTCAAAATCTTGTTGATATGTGGTGACTATCTCGTTGTCACCTTTATCAACAGTTTTCTTTTCATTTGAAAACGGAAATATATTCTCCAAAAATTTCACATCTCAGCTAACAACGAGCTTTCTTTTTTCTAAATCATAGATTTTATAACCCTTTGTGCCAAAAGGATAACCCAAAAACACCCTGCTTTCCCTCTAGGAGAGAATTTATCTCCTTTTGTGTCAGTGTTCTAGAAATATGATAAGCATCCCAAAACACGCATGTGATCATAAGACGGTTCCCTTCCAAGCATAATCTCATAAGGCGTTTTGTATCTGATTACTTTGGAAGGTAACCGATTGATGATGTAGGCGGCTGTCAAAACACATTCCTCCCAAAATTTTATTGGTAAATTCGCCTCAAACCGCAAGGCACGTGCTATTTCTAAAAGGTGTCTGTGTTTTCTCTCCACCACCCCATTTTGTTGGGGTGTGCGGACATGTCGTTTCAAGTAGGATGCCATGTTGTTGTAAAAGGTTTTCATGCGATTGGAGGTAAATTCTCCACCATTATCACACCTGATTCGTTTTATGTCCTTTTTAAATTGTGTGTGAACCAAGTTGTAGAAACTAATTAAGCAATCACTTGCCTCGTGCTTGTGTTTGAGCATGTACACCCACACGGCTCGACTATAGTCATCGACTATGGTGAGGAAAAAACTCCCATGTGTAAGTGAAAAAGTTCTATAACCACCCCAAATATCACAATGAATCAAATCAAAACACTCATTCGTCTTTATTGAAATCGTTTGGAAAGGAAGTCTAGTTAATTTTGCCTTAACACAAGAATCACAAAAGTCTTCTTTGGAATGAAAGCTAGTAACCTTAAAGAAAGAAACATGAGACATCTTCTCATTTGATGGGTGACCAAGTCTTTTGTGCCACTGATCTGAAGTCGTTGCTGCCATAGCCTTCCAATCCTTTTGCATGATCCCCATTCTGTAAAGTCCACCAATGCACTTACCCATTCCAATCAAGTTCCTCGTCCTCAAGCCCTGCATGACAAAGAAATCCGGGAAAAAGTGATGGTACATTGTAAGTCTTTCGGTAGTCTACTAACTGACAAGAGATTGCATTTGAAATTTGGTACAAAAGAACCCTTTTGATTTTAATTCCCCCTTTAAACATAAGTACACCATTTCCTTTAACAGGAACGACTTCACCATTTGGGATGGTGACTCGTGTTTCTTTATTATTTGTGGAGAGGTTCTCAAGATACTCCTGAATATAGGTCATATATTCGGTTGCCCCTGAGTCAACTACCCAGTTACCTTCCTCGCTGAATTTACCTGCCATGTTTGCCTTTGGAGGGTTATCTGTTTTCTAATCACCGGTCTTGCCAAAGAGCTTGAGCAACGTGTTATATTGCTCATCGCTTAACCCTTGTATCTTGCACGGGTTTGTCTCGGCACAACTGCCTTTGGTTTTGTCATCTCTTTCTTTCCCTTTCCTGGCCACCAATCCGGGTAACCAACTAACTTGAAGCAACATGTCCGCACACCCCACAACAAAATGGGGTGGTGGAGAGAAAACACAGACACCTTAGCACGTGCCTTGCGGTTTGAGGCGAATTTACCAATAAATTTTTTTTGGGGGGGGGGGGGGGGGGGGATGTCAAAACACAGTATTAATAATTTAACAACCTAAAGAGAAAATTGTATAAGGTGATTTTTACATACACTTAATATCGGACTGAAAAGCGATGAATCGTACATTGATTTTGTAACGTTTAACCAAACAACTATACACCCTGATATATTCCTAGCTCACTTGATAGAGCCATATGTCTTTTTGAGATGAGATGTCAAGTTCAAACTTGGACAAATATATCCGTTTAGGGATTATTGGTGTAATGAGATATATTTTCCGTAAAAAAATCTGTATAACTTCTATATACTTTGGGAAATATAAATAAAAATTCGTTATGTTGTAGGTTTTTTATTTAATGTGTGTACATGGTTTACCCACGTGTATACGAAATTAATACTGAAATCTAATAATTTAATAAACATGTTTCGAATCATACATGTCCGGTGGTTATCAGTTTTTTTTTTTTTAAATCTTTTTAAAACATAAGAGATAGATACAGAGCACCTATACCATAACTTTAGTATAATATAACTGCTGCGACTATTCAAGTATATTTCATTTGTGAATTGGATGAATGTGATCGGTTACTTAATTTGACACATTTATTATTCATTGGTAAGGGTGCAAGTTATAATTTTTGTCTGTTGGTTTCTTAGGCTACACGTATGGTGATGGTCCTCCCTTGGAGGATGGTCCGTCACGTAAGTGTCACGTAAGTGTCACGTAAGATGGACATGAGGATGGAGCAAAGAGGATGGAGGTATGGAAATGAGGGATAGACCTAAAAAGTATATGTATATATTGTATGTATAGGTGTGTGAGAGAGGGAGATGAATAGTTTTTGTCCTTTTGTGAACCGTCTCAAACGCCTGGCAGAGGACGGGGAGGACGAAGCCGAGAGAGGGCGGCGTGGTGTTTGGGCCCGGCGCCAGACCTGGACGAACCCCATACTGTCCAGCCTTATTTCTTTTGGTTTCTTCATCCAATTCTAGAAAGTTGGCACACATTTTCTTTTTGGAAGTTTGTAAATTATGGGCACAACTACAATTTCTTTTTGGAGCAGCAGCAACATAATATGACCAACAAAGCTCGATATCCCCTACTAGCTTGGACAACAAGTTAGGGCTTTAGGAAAAAAATATTTATACCTTTTTTAGTACCTTTAATTTTTTATATATTTTTAAATTGAACGTTTTAAATATGTACAATACTGAAGTTTTAATATTTATTAAGTTTTTTACAATTGAAATTATAATAGTAATAATTATAATTATAATATTTTTAACAACAACAACAATAATAATAATAATAATAATTATTATTTTTATTATAATAATTATAATGTTGTCAACAACAACAACAACAACAACAACAACAACAACAACAACAATAATTGTTTTTATTATAATAATTATAATGTTGTCAATAGTTATATAATTTTTTATAATAATAATAATAATAATAATAATAATAATAATAATAATAACAACAATAATAATAACAACAATAATAATATTAATAATAATAATAATAATAACAAAAACAACAACAACAACAATAATAATAATAAAAATAATTATAACAATAAGAGTAAATTGCAATTTTACCCCCTGCGCTTTAGGCTAATTGACACTCTTACCCCCCTAACGAAATAATTGCAATTTTACCCCCCGACGTTTGGTGTTGTGTCGCAAGTTTACCCCCTGCCGTTAAATAAGTTAACATATCTGTTAAATGGATTGTGAAATGACTATGTTACCCTTTCATATTACCCCCTATGGTTTGTTCTACTATGCAATATTATCCCCTCTCTCATAAGCCCTCCACCACCACCATGAATCACCACTGCCACCACCTATCACCACCACTACCATCTCCCCCACCAACCACCACCTCCACTACTATGTAGTCTGACTCTTCAGCAGTCTCATCGTCACTTGGAGGTTCCCATTCTGACTTTCATCTCTCTCATCCTCACTTGCAGGTTCCCGTTTTGCAGCTTTCCTAACCCTCCCTTTAAATGAAACATCAGGATTTGCTGAGTGCCTCTTACGCTGAAGTTCCTTCACATTATCTTCAGCTAATTGAATAATAATATAAAATGCAAATCATATTAGTAAACTTGAAATTTTTTTTTACAAATTCACTTGCAGACTTATGAATGTAAAACAAATTTGAACTTGCAAACCTGATGGCTTCCCCAGTATAGTCTCCACTGCATAGCAGACTTAGCCTTCTCCTCACAAACGAGTTCACTTGCAGATAGCACAAAGGATCAGTTGCTTAACTAAAACCCTAATTCCCAAAATTGAAACACAATAGACTCGCACTGATTTGCTTAACTAAAACCCTAATTCCCAAAATTGAAACAAGAAAACAACTTATCCTTCCATAAACACAAAGGATCAGTTGCTTAACTATATATCCTGAAGCAAAATCAGTAAATTAAGATACGTATTCATAAACACAAAGGATCAGTTGATCGATTGATGGAATCTGGATGAAGTCTCTGTCTCTGAAACCCAAAAAGGTTATGAAATTAGGGCAAAAATAGTGAGAGACAGCGACGATACAGAAACGACGAGTTTAATTGTGTTCATCAGAGGATTGTTCATATTCTGCCCTAATTGTTCAATTTTGAACCGAAACAAGTGTCATTTGCATGCGAATTGAAAGAACAAAGAGGATAGAGATGGGTTAGAGGACAAGATTGAGGAAATTGAAGTTATGTGTGTGGATTGTGCACATAGAGATGAAGTTTGTTGGGAGTGTTTTCGTATGGTTTAGAATTTGCAGATTGGAAGAAAGCAGATGGGTTCAGGTTGAACTGATGAAGATGATGATTAAGAAGGAGTGGGGGAGTGATGAATCTTAATGGGTAAGATTGAGAGTGGAACTAATATTAAGGGGTAATACTAATATATAAGGTACTATTAAGGTAAAATTACATATTTACCCTTTGACCCTCACATTGTTTTGTTGACCGTTAAGCAAATTTGATGCCAGAGGGTAAACTTGCGACATAACACCAAACGTTGGGGGGTAAAATTGCAATTATTTCGTTAGGGGGGGAGGGGCAGTAAGAGTGCCAATTGACCTAAACCCCAGGGGGTAAAATTGCAGTTTACTCTAATAATAACAACAACAATAATAATAACAAAAGCAATAACAATAACAATAACAATAACAATAACAATATGATTCTAACAATATTAATAATTATTATAAAAATAATACAAATATTAATGTGATACCTCCTTTATTTGAAACGGATTGCCCGGGGTAGATGGTTCATAATCATCATACAGTGGTGTGTTACGGGGCTCATAACCGTATCCACCGTATTCTTCGTATCCACCGTAGCCTCCGTATCCACCGTATCCACCTTCACCCCCATATCTATCGTATCCACTGTATCCACCTTCACCCCTGTATCCACCGTATCCACCTTCACCCCCGTATCCACCTTCACCCCCGTATCCACCGTGACCTCCGTATCCACCTTCACCCCCGTATCTGTAACCCGGATACGATTGCTGCGTCGGGTAATATGGTTCATCAACAGGTGCATTCTCAGCACCGTATCCACTTTGTTGCA
This sequence comes from Helianthus tuberosus, assembly GCA_030545235.1. NCBI lineage: Eukaryota > Viridiplantae > Streptophyta > Magnoliopsida > Asterales > Asteraceae > Helianthus > Helianthus tuberosus. The sequence goes on from JARYGA010061083.1 coordinate 53,975, forward strand.
CGTACGAAGATTCATACCCGTATCCATAATCCGGATACACTTGATGCGCCGGGTAATTTGGTTCATCAACAGGTGGAGTGGGAGTCTCGTTCAAGTTTGGCAACTGTGTTTTTTTGATCAATAGGGACTCAAGACACAACCTCCTCCTCCTTATTGGCATCATTTGCTCCCCATGTGTCGTTAGAATAGCGATTACCGAAATAATTCTCGTTCCAAAATGATGACATTTTAACAATATTGAACAAAAAACATAACAAATGATTTTAGTTTGGGTATAAATTGTTTACTGAAGAAGAAGATGAAAAGAAAGAATAGATGAAGTCGAAGGGAAGCAGAGATGCATGGATAAATAGACTTTTAAATTTACTGAAATACGCAACGTATAGCTCTCTACTCCCCGTATTGCTTTATTCACGTGCCTAGACAACATCGTATCAGTGTCAAATCAGTCTGACATACGCTGCGTATGAATCTATACGCAGCGTATAGGGTTACTTCTATACGCTGCGTAGAGATCTATACGCAGCGTATGTCAGACTGATTTGACATGGTACTAGGTTTGACTGTCTGGTCGTGTACCTGCCCCTTACATACGCTGCGTAGAGACCTATACGCAGCGTATAGAGCTAACCCTATATGCTGCGTAGAGGTCTCTACGCAGCGTATGTAAACCCTAAGTGTGTAGATAGCCTGCCAAGGTGTGCAAATAGTTAGGGCCTTAAAGAAAAAACCGCACAAGATTATCATAGTTCTGTGCCGACATCACGTAAGACTTGACATTTTGGTCATGTGTCATCGACGACAAAATTTTTGGTCAGTATTTCAATGGTTAAATTCTGTGATTTTCCAAATATAAAAAATTAGGGTTCCATTTTTCTAAGGTTTGATCTATTTTTATTCATTAATATATAATCTAAGTCCTCTATTAAACTTTCTAGAATGCTAGGGTTAGCCACTCAGTATATGCTAAAGTATTCATTCGGGTGAGTGAGACTAACAATTTGGTAGTTGCTAATGGAGGAAAAGATTTCATCGATTTTTCATCATCTTCATCCTTCATTCAGTCGATTTTGACATCATCGTCATCAATGACTTTATTCTAGGGTTCGATTTGTTACCATCTTCATTCGTAAATGTTATTAGGATAAAGGGTGTGGGGGGCATGGGTTGGATCATCAATTGTTACGTAGGACCATTAATGGATTGCTACACCCCCTTGCCTCATCCATCATGGTTGGTATGGATTAAACCATGACAACCATGAACCTCTTTTCCTTTTTCAATATTTCATTTTCCTTTTCACAAAGATAAATTAAAATAAGAGAATAGTGATTTGGGTCATGACCACACCATTAGGGTAGTGATTTTGGATGATGGATTAGAAGTGAGTGACATTTCGCTAATGTGTAGGGCCATGGTGACTATGAGGGTCATGATCACACCCTAAATCATTTGACTTGGTTGCTTAAAAGAATAAATCTGATTATACAAATAGAATATTTTAAAAGGGGAAATCTAGATGAGAAATCACCATATTTGTTTGTTGGTTTGTTTTGGTTATTTAGGCTAAAGGGTGTGAGGATCATGGTTGGAACATGATTCATCACCTAGGAACATGAATGAAAGGCTACACCATCCTCTTGCTTGATCCACAATGGTTTGCATGGATTAAATCATGTCAACTATGGTCCTCCTTTCCATTTTCAAGAAATCCTTTCCTTTTTCTTTAGACTAATATAAATTAAAATAAATAAGAGGATAATGGTTTGAGTCATGACTACACTCTTAAGGTGGGTGACATGTCATTGACGTGGAGGGTCATGGTGGTCATGAGTATCAGGACTACACCCTATAGCCTTAGAAGTTGGGGATTTAGTGTCATCAACACATTTTGGTTAACTGGGATCAACTTAAAACTTAAAAAGAAATGAAAATAAACATTGTTAAGGATGTATGAAATACACACTTGTATAAAACCACTATTGTTTTTGATACCTTAGAACACATCTAATGGTTCGCAAGGAGGGGGGCCTGCTTTAGTTAGGGGTTCCAAAGATGTCCTTTAGCAGGGTGCAAGGGGCACAACCTCTAGCTAGGGTTGCGCTGCTTAGTAAACATAGAAATTGTTTATTTTGCATGGCTAATGAAAAGTTTGCATATTAATGACCATAAGTGATAAGTTACAACTAATCATTAGTAGGAACTATAACTAGTGGCAAATGCGATCAATGACAAGTACGAGCTGTTGCAGTTATAATCAATGGGAAGTACGATAAGAGATAAGTATGATCATTGGTAACTAAGAACATTCGTCAACCCCCTCCCCCTGTTGAAGATGGTCTTAGAATGATATGTGAGTTGTAGGGTCAAAACTAAAAACGTACGATTATATATGGTGTTTTTTTGGAACAACCGTCGAATGCTAAAGTGGTATGACATGTCTAATTGAATTGTTAAACATTTTGGGTTATTGAATTTAAATAAATTGAACTTTTATTATTTGGACGATAACACTCTCAATTTACGAATTATACCATGCCACTATGAACTTTCAACAGATTTTCCTACGGCACTCCCAAACTAACTAAACCCTAACTCAATTAGTTTTTTTTGCTGACGTGACACTTTTTTAGTGACGTGGCCTTTTATAATGACGTCGATGTGTCACTTGTTTAGTGACGTAGCATCTGACTCAGCTAACTGAGTTATGATTCAATTAATTTGGAGGGCCAGAGGAAAATAGTTGAAAGTTGAAATTGGCATGGTACAATTCGTAAGTTGTGAGTGTTATCGGTCAAAGAGTGAAAATTTGAGTTATTTAAATCCAATAATCCAACATTTTTTTAATAGTTAAAAAGATTTAAACATATATACTAAGTGTGAGAAAACTAATAATAGTTAAAAAGATTTAAACATATATACTAAGTGTGAGAAAACTAATAATGAACATAAACATAGTTTATTTCAACTATTTATAACCTTACTCTGTGGACACATGTTATTAAATTAATTTAACTAGTTTTTCTGTCGTCGCGCGTTGCGACGAAACCGATCAAATGATAATGTAAAACAAACATGATTTGAAAATAAAACATGTTGTTTAGAAAGCTAAACCATTAGAACGGTTTAGTTTGCCATCGTACTGTTTTATGATACCAAAAAAATACTTTACTATAAGTAAAATTTTGTTTTTAACAAAACTTATAATTGAACGTCCGGGAAAAAAACAATCATAACTACGTACTTAAGTTTTAACAAAAAGTTATAAACGTATAATATTAAAGAAGTATTAAATTAATCGATAATATATGTTCTAAAAAACAAAAGAGAATTATTAAAAAATTGGTATAGGAAATATATGGTTTTAGAAAAAGAAAAATAATTAAAAATATGTTGTTAAAAATAAAAAATAATAAAAAAACTATATATTATTATAAAATTAAAATTACTATTCATAAAGCTTCACTAACAATATATATATATATATATAGGGCCAGGATATATAATATATATATATAATTTCGTTTAGTTAAGTCATAATCTCCACTTTAAAGACACATATGTTCCTCAGGGTGAAGGGAGTGGGCGGTAAACTCATCGGCAAACTTACTTTGCCGAGCGGCAACACCGCCCCCACCTGTGTTTACCGATCGGCAATCTAACCAATTCGACAATGCCTCACCGATTCGACAAAGGTGATTTCATGTTTGTGACCGTTGGACTTCAGCCACAAACCCACTTCAGCCGCCATTTTTTCCGACCAAACACCGTCATCACCTTCAGCCGCCATTTTTTCCGGTGGTGGTGGAGGTGGAACCGGTGGCTGATGATGATTGGATGATGATTGGTGCGGCGGCTGATGATGCTGATGATGATTGGATGATGCTGATGATGATTGGATGATGCTGAAGATGGAGGTGGAACCGGTAGTGGTGGTGGCGAGTGGTGATGGTGGCGGTGGAGGTGACTGTGGTGGTACCAGGTGATCGACTCGTAATTTGAAGAAGGTGATGGGTATTTGTGGAGGGTAGGAAAAAAAAAGAATAAAAAAAGTTTGCCACTTTCAAGTGTCTAACCACTGCCAACACTTTTCACCAAAGTTTAAACTCTTCACACTTGCTGACATGGCACACTCTGATTGGTACATTTTGAAGTTTGCCACTTTCACTTGTTTAACCACTCCCTTCACCCTCATAGATTTATTTTCGAGTAACTTACATTCAGTTCATCTGTACTAGTGAGAATAGCAGCTAGCCCCATAAATGTGATGAGAGTTCAAATTCCAATATACAAGTATTGATTGATTAGATGGTATTTAGAAGGGTGTTAAAAAACTTGTATTTCTACTCATAAGTAGTAAAATTCAAGCACCAAATGATGGTAATCGGATTATAACTACATACAAACATTTGTGATGCTATTAAATATAAGCTTTATTAACATTCCTATATGAGTTGTTAGTTGTATACTTGTATCTTTTTGTTTGGTCTTTATCTCTCTCTCAATCTGCATGAAGCAACAGCTGACTTTTTTCTTTTTGCAAACCGGAGTAAATGCTTCTTGCTGTCTTCTTTTGACTCTTTTGTTGAGGTTTTCATGAGAGAGAGAAGCCATTTCCTTTGCCTTTTCTCCACTCATTTCTTTGGTCAGCGTGTCAAATCATCACCACCTCTTCTTCATCTTCTACTCTCTCTCTTATCTCTCTCTTCATATCTATATATAGTGTACAAGCTAGACCCAAAGATTATTGTCTTGCCATTTTTCTCTAAAGTTGAATCATAAGAAACTAAAACACACACACACTAACACACATAGTGAGTGTGAAATTTGGAAAACAAGATTGATCTTTGAACCAGCTATTACAATGGGAAGACCACCTTGCTGTGATAAGATAGGTGTGAAGAAAGGGCCATGGACACCAGAAGAAGACATAATCTTAGTCTCTTATATCCAAAAAAATGGTCCTGGCAATTGGAGATCTGCTCCTACTAATACTGGTATACTTATTTCCTAATAATATTATCTCTACATTTTTCAGTTTATTTGTTTTGATTCATTTCCTTTTGGCTAATTCTAGTTTTGTGATTTTTTTTTTCTTTTATTTGGAGGTGGGTTGGTTAGATCATTTAATTAGGGTATTTATTGTACCCTGCAACTTTGTTTTTCCCTGAATTTTTAGCATTTTGTATCTTATTTATCATCTTTTATTGATTGTTAAGCAGATGTTAATTACCATGGTGTTGTGAATTTAGGTTTGCTAAGATGCAGCAAGAGTTGCAGACTGCGTTGGACTAATTATCTTCGGCCCGGTATCAAACGCGGTAACTTCACTGAGCAAGAAGAAAAAATGATCATCCATCTTCAAGCCCTTCTTGGCAACAGGTAGGGTTTTACATTTCTTTAATGAAATCACACTTTCCGGAAAAACTTAGAGTAACGGTAAGGGTGTTGTCATATGACCTGGAGGTCCAGTGGCGGATCCAGGGTGTTTTGGGGTTCCTGGGAACCCCCTTTAGTTTGGAAAAAAAAAATGAAAAAAAATAGTGGACATTTTGTATGATTTAAAAAAATAGTGAGAATGAGTGAAAATCTATCAAAAGGAACTTGGTGAGAAAAATTTCTGGATCCGTCACTGTTTGTGGTGGTCGGGATAAAAATGTGTACACCCCCGGATCCCACTCATGTGGGAGCCTCGTGCAAATTTTCTCCCATGAAATCAAAGTTTCAAACTTTTAGATCCCAAATGACTGATTTTGTTCATCTTCAATTTTTATGGCAGATGGGCAGCAATAGCTTCGTATCTTCCACAAAGAACAGATAACGATATCAAGAATTACTGGAACACCCATCTCAAGAAAAAGCTGGACAAGCTCCAAGGCAATTCAGATGAAGAAAACCATCATCATCGACGACATAGCGATTCAAAAGGGCATCACTCATCGCCATCATCTGAAACCACCATGACTAAAGGTCAATGGGAAAGAAGGCTCCAAACCGATATCCATATGGCCAAACAAGCCCTTTGTGAAGCCTTATCTATTGACAACAAATCTATCAATCTTCCTGATTTACCCACATCTCCAAGTACCACTACTTACGCTTCTAGCGCTGATAACATTGCGCGGTTGCTCCCAAACTGGATGAGTAGTTCCAAGAAATGTTCACAAACGAGCTCAGAAAGTATTGAAACATGTCAAACAACTCAGACTCAGAGTTCATTGATCAACCAGCAATTTCAAAGTCCCCTAAGTGAAGGTTACACCCTTCAATTTGGATCCAATAATAATAATCTAAATCACAACAATAAACAGAAAAACTATTGCTCCAATTACAGCCATTCGGATGCTTCTCAGTCCTTTTCTGCTGAAACAAGTGTGTTCCAAGATGAAAGTAAACCAAACATGACAGATCAAATGCCACCTCTTAGTTTTCTTGAAAAATGGCTTTTGGATGATGCTGCTACTCAAGCAGACCTTATGAATTTGTCTTTAGAAGAAAGTGATAACTTCTTTTAACTTCTTTGTTTATTTTTCAAAGCTCTCTCACTTGGTTTTTTTTTGAGGGGTTTACTCCATGTTTTGGGGTTGAGTTTTATTTTTCTAGTATTAGGTGAAAGGAAATGTAAATTAATATATACCCAGTAGTATATAGCATAGTAATTAAATGTGACTATATATGTAGCATAAAGAGTAATAATGCTACTTTCAATCACCCTTTTAAGGGTGAGCGGGGCGTTCGCGGTGACCCCGTGCGGGGACCGATTTCGCCGAGCGGGAACACCCCCGCCATCCAGGCGGGGACCCTAATCGGGGACCAAATCCGGGGGGCTCTCACCGAAGAAGAAGGAGGGAGGAGGTGGGGCCAGCCGCAATTTCAGCCAATGAAATTTTTTTTTTTTTTTTTTTTTTTGAATAAAAAAAGCAATTCCCCTAAGAGGGGAGTGGCGCCATCAAATTGGGGTGTTAGGGGAGTTTAAGAGGGGAGTTGACGTGGCACACGAGGATTGGTTATGCGTAAGAGAGGGGACTCCCCTCTTAGGGGAGTGCCCCGGACACCCTAAGGAGTGAAATGTATAGCTCCTGTAAAAAGAGGGAAAGAATGAGAATTGGAGTTTCCTTTGAATGTATAACTTGGTGAAAAATATTGTCTTCTGTCATTTTATTATTTTATATTATCTTTGAAATTTCGGGTTAATCCTTCTCTTGTATTTACTTTTTATTTGTTAATTTTTCTCTTACAACAATTAATTCAAACATACTATAATCGTACTTCTAAATTATACATTCTTCAGTATGACACTAGAACTCTAAACAACTTAAGAAAGAATATTACTATCTACACATCTTAAATATATTTTATTAGTTGGAATTTTAAAGTCTTTAAATAAAGTATAAAGATCAAAAACCCTAACGAACATTAATGAACGCATTACCGAACGTTTACTATACGCGAATTTTGTTCATGTTTGTTCACTAAACTAAACGAACAAAACTTCTTGTTCGTGTTTTTTCATTTATTAAATAAAAGAACTTCACACAGGACGGCTGTAGGTCCACCCGGAGGATCGAGTCAACCTCTATTCCTGTTTTCCGACAAACCCGAAAGTGCGGAATCCAAACGGGTAACTTAAACCAAGTTACGAACACGTAAAACACAAGATTCACCGATTAACACTCCAATGTATTAATCTAGAAAATGGTTACAAAACAATGTTTACAAGATGCTCTCATAAACTCTCAGTGTGTGTGTGTTTACAGTGTGTTCGCTCCGAAATCTATTCAGACTTCTCTCTCTGTGTGTTCTACCGGTTGAGTTCACTGTATGTTGTTTATATACTCAAGTGGTCGACGAAATCCAGTTCTGGACCAAATCTCATCGACGAACATCAACCATCACGACGAAATCACTGATTTCGTCACAGGGGTGTCTTCGGCACATGGGGACTTCGACGAAATCCATGTGACTTCGTCACCTGTCTGATTTCGTCATATGTGATTGGGCCGAGACTTGTGCTTGGGCTTGGGCTTCATCATGGATTGGACCAAACAACTAACATATAAAACACATAACTATAAGCTAATCATGCATACTGCACACACGCAGTTGCATGTACATCAAATGTTACAAAGTAACTAGCATACCGAGTCAAGACAGGAGGATGTCTTGACTACGACCTTCACTTAGTAGCCGAGTCGAACCGAGCCAAGCCGTATTCACATAATATGTATCAACAAACTCCCCCTTGGATGCTGCTCGCGAGGTTCGTAATCTCGTTTTCCATCTCTTGATGGTTCTTTTTCTCGGAAAGGATCTTCAAAGTCTTCACGTGTCACACATAGAAAGCGTATCAACAAACTTCCGCTTTTTTCTAGGAAGTGTATCAATAAACTCCCCCTTTGATTATGCTTGTGAAACTTTTGATTTTCGATACTTTAGATCCTTGTGGTGTTGATGATTGATCAGCGGCAACTCGATCATCTTTATCATTTGAGTGCCTTCACGTCGTGTCTTCATTCCGAAGCTTATCATCGAACATGTTCTCCTCGCCTTTAGCATCTGCACATGCAAGAAAGCTAAACGCGTAATGAGAACAAACGCTTGGAATATAGTTAACATTAAACAAATGACACATATGAGACCAAGTTCAATCAACTACCGTCCGACAATTTGTTTGAAAAGTTAACAGATTTTTCAATTTTGATTATTAACTTTCAAAACTTGCAAACTCTGACCGTTTATGAAGATTCATTCGTTTTGGTTTCATCAGATTTCAGGCAACGAAGACTTGAGTTCCAACATCGGTTAATCAAAACTAAAGTAGAAATAAAATCTTTTTGACTTTTATAAAGTTTATATTAAAACACACCTAAAATCTTTTTGGCATTTTGAATATTTCAAACTTAAAGACTGAAAGCAGTAAATAAATATATACAGAGATGAAGAATACTGAAAGCATTAAATAAATATTTACACACAATTTTTTTGCGAGTTTCGAGGGTAAGAGAATCATATCAGTGTACGGTCATGCCAAAACGCTCTTGTTGTTCAATTAGTTAACATTTAGATAAGCATCCTATAACGATTATCGGTATTGTTGTCCACTTAAGCTCAACTTATCAGATGCAATCATGGCGAGGGGATACGTTAAGGTATGATTTATACTTACCGACCAGTGTTCATCCACATCACGACACATTCTCGTATCAAGGTATGCACGAGAATTCATCTTACTGGTGAGTATACCATTTATCATCTGTTTTGCCGTATATGAAAATGTGAGAAACTCACTTATTTTAATTGAAAACAAGCCCTATGTGATAGAATCACTTATTGATGAGGAACTTGATTTTCAGATGCATGAGGGCACAGGAGCAAGTCCGTGAACAGGTCAGTACTTTCGTACAGCAAAGAGACGAACTTGACTCCCGGATAAATGTGATATATTATCACTTATTTTGTGGACATGTGATTGTTGATCACTTATTGAGGTCGTGTGAAGTATGTACACGTATGTATGATATCATGGAAGATCTAGACTTCGTCTCCGTTTGTTTCGGTAAAAGAAACAACCATGATACCCAGATGATAAACCGCATAAAGACCACATATCTCAGAACCTCGGCAATCTCTCAAACAAAATTTCGGTACTAAGACCATATGCCAATGAGTGGTTCCCACCTGATCTTCAGTCGATTTAAGTTTATATCACCCTGCACACTTTAAGATGATTGTGAGCCTACCTATACATCTTATATAGAGCTTCTTATCGCTTTTCATTTTGCATTTCAGCTTAAAAAGGTTTAGACAGACCACTGATGTACTATCATTTTCTCTTTTGCTCGCCAGGAAACTCATTTTTGTTTTTCTATTGTTTTTGAGTTTTTGAAATTTTTCGATGTTTTTGAATTTTCAAATTTGGAATTACTCCCCCTAAAATCAATAAACTTACAATAATTTTAAAAACACAAATATATTTACAAAAACGATTTTCCGATGTCGGTTTTACTCTTGCTTGACCTTAATGCCGTTTACCAATAATAAAAAGTCAAATCTTGATTTATCAAATGCTTTGGTAAAAAGGTCGGCACGTTGGTCATCAGTATGGACCTTAACAACATCGATTAGGCTTTTATCAAAGCAATCACGTATGAAGTGATACTTAATTTCGATGTGTTTGGTCTTTGAATGCTGCACAGGATTTCTAGTGATAGATAAGGCAGCAGAATTATCGACTAAAATAGGAGTAGTTAGGAATTCAAAACCGTAATCACGCATTTGCTGTTGTATCCACAAGACTTGGGAGCAACAACTTGAGGCAGCAATGTATTCAGCTTCACAAGTTGATGTAGCGACACAAGTCTGCTTCTTGCACTGCCATGTTACGAGGCGATTTCCTAAAAACTAGCATCCAGCCGTTGTGGATTTGCCGTCGATTTTGCATCCGCCAAAATCAGAATCACTGAAAGCGACTAAATCAAAGTTATCATCCTTAGGGTACCATAGACCGGTGTCTGGGCAACCCTTCAAATAACGAAAAATCCTTTTTACAGCTGCAAGATGTGAGGCCTTCGGGTTAACTTGATATCTGGCAAGCAGGCATGTTGGATACATTATATATGGCCTTGATGCTGTGAGGTATATAAGGGATCCAATCATCGCGCGGTAGTATGAAGAGGTAACAACTTCACCCTTCAAGTCTAGATTAATTCCATGATTTTGCTGCAGTGGGGTACCAATGGGCGATGTGTCGGACATCTGGAATCGGTTCAGAATGTCTTGAACATACTTAGTCTGATGGATGAAAATCCCAGACTTCGTTTGTTGCACTTGCAAGCCCAAAAAGAAAGTCATCTCCCCCATAGCGCTCATCTCGAATTTATCATGCATTACACGCTCGAAATCCCTACACATAACATTGTTAATAGAACCAAATATAATATCATCCACATATACCTGTACCAGTAGAAGATCTCCATCTTGTTC
>JARYGA010061083.1:65157-112291 GCA_030545235.1 Helianthus tuberosus
GTACGGATGTAACTACATCCGCACGGGCAAGCTCATCCGCACGGAAGTGCTAGTCCGTCCCAACCTCATGTATATATATAGTGCCGTGTGTTCGTTAGTTGTTAAGTTTTGGAGATCCCAGAGGGGAAATGCTGGCTTGTAAACGATGTAAACTCTTTCGATATGAATAGAATCATTCGACTTATGACTAATCTAACGGGAATTCTACCGAATTAGTACTATCCTATCCAAACTTCCGTCTAAACCCACCGGATCCAACATGGTTAACCTACACACATACCTTGACCAAGTCAAGTAGTCAACTCTCTATGAAACACTTTTTCCATTTTCCATTTCCCATCCTCCATATCCTCGGAAGCTCACATGTGATAGCTAGTATTATGAAGAACAAAAACTATATGGTAATGAGTAACTTAAGGAACAAAAAACTAAAAATCGAGTAGGTTTTCAGAACAAATTACACAGCAAACCTCTTCATCTTCTTTGAAGTTCCAGAGCATGGAAACCATCCCCATATCCTCATCTTCTTCTTCTTTGAAGTTCCAAAGCATGGAAACCATCCCAACCTCGATCTCTCTCTCCTCTTCTTCTCGAACACCCTAGCCGTCGCCTTCGAGACCACCACCACCTCCACCTTCTAGCTTTGTCAGCACCAAGATCGGCACCATTTGTCAACAATCTACAGTCGGAGCCACAACTCTCCACTTCTGTTGTCTCCAAAACAAGGCAACAACCTCTATCGTCGATGTTGACCAAAACTAAACAACAAACCCTGGAAACAATTTATAGAATTATAAAATCAAAGATGAATCAGAAGGCACCCTCATAAAATCGCCAAAGCAAAATCATATGTGGAAAATAAAGAATCATAACTTATCAAGATCATAAGCTCTATCAGAGGAGGAGGAGGAGGTTTCAACAGCGCTGGTGGTGTCATCGGTGGAGAAGTGGCGACAAAAGAAAATACATCAAGAATGAGGGGATGAGCGGTAGTTCAAAAATTGAAATGCAAAATGACAAAAAACAGCTCAGCAACGGTGGGGGTATGGGGAATTGGGGATGAGCGGTAGTTCAAAAATTGAAATGCAAAATTTGGCTGCCTAAAGATACTGTGCTTAAACATGTTGTACATTATATATAGTATAGATGGGGTGTTTTGCTATCGAAGTTGTTTAGTTTTTCCTTTGTTTTCATGTATAATCTTTTACCAATAATACTATACCAACATTGAAATGGATCTTCCTTGAACGACCCTTGAAGATGTCGAGTCTATAAAGGCTCTTCAAGAAAAAGGGTTTAGAGGATATACTAGCTGCTTAATGATTTCTTCTTGGTTAAACTATTTTTGTCTTTTTTCAGCCTCCCGTTTAGAAAATAAGAAATGGTGATTTTGTCTTGATTGCCCGTATTGATGTATTTTGAAAGCGAAAGATTTTATAGTCGATTAATTCGATCTATATTATTGGAACATTTCTTTAATCAAGTTTTAATATAATATAGGAATATACTTTCATTTTTATTCATAGATAGTATATGTATTTGTTTTGTTTTGATAGTAGGATGATACATAAAGCTTAATATTGTACATGGGATCATGACATGTGGGTTGAGGTTGAAACACCCCATCGCAATAACGATACTTTTAGAGGGCTGCTAAATGCACCCCCTTTTTTACTAAACGTACCCCCTCCTTTAACTTTCACATTAATACAATTCAAACCCTTTTGTATTTTTTTGTCATTTTGTTATCTTTAATTATTATTATTACTAGCATTTGCTTTTAAAACAATATTTTATTTTAAAAAAAAAAATTTGTTATTTGAAAAAAAATCGTTTTCCTATGTTTTAAATTGAGGCGAGTCATTTTAATTTTGAAGTGGGATTTTTTTTCATTCATAACGGCTTGAAGTGGGAGTTCGAATTTAGTTTGTATAAACAATAATACACAAAAATTTAAATGAAGGTTTGAAGCCAACCAATTTAATATAGTTTTCGAGTTAAAAGAAGAGAAATATATTTGAGAAACACCACTTTAATTTGTAGATAAGGCTACTCGGTATGGTGATGGACCATCCTTGGATGATGATCCGCCACGTAGGCGCCACGTCATAGTCCTCCCAAGGATGGTTCATCCTCCAAAACTAGAAGGCATGGGAGGATGGTCCTAGATGAGCCTACCCACAAAAATATGTACAAGTATTAAAGCATAATGTACAAATCAAACACACACACAAACAAAAAAGGGCCCACCATACTGGATCGTCGCCAACGTCGGATTATGGCCGTTTAGGACGGGGACGTGGGGGGGGGGGGGCGGCACGGTGTTCCTGGCGTCGCCGGAGCTCGACGGTATGGGGACGAACCCCATACCGTGTAGCCTAATGATTTTGATTAGTCAATAACATACCCTCACAATAATTAAATTTCAACTTATGTCGATTATTAATTATTGATTGATATTACATGCTTTGATCAAAGCATTTTACTATCTAATGTGCTAGTTAACGTTTTATTTTCTTTTTGCATTTTATTACTTTTAATAAATAAAAGTTGTTAATTATATTATAATAAATTTTAATATAATAATGATTCTAATAGAAATAGAAAGATAAGAAAACTAAAATATGAAATAAATAAAAAATATAAAATCAACTCCTTTTTCAAAAAAAAAAGTTCTAAAACTTTTTATTGTTTAAAAAATATATTTTTTTATTAATTTGTAGTGACGTTTTATAGAAACATAATAAAATACTAGTTAGAGAAAGTGTCTTTAAAAACAATATTTGAATTGTATAAATGGGTAAAATTTGACAACTTTTAAACTGTATTTTTAGAAAGAGGGTATGACTAGTAAAAAAGGGGGTGCATTTAGCCAACCCTTTAGAAAGTCAGCTGAATGGCGAGATCTCGAAATTTGATGTGTGTATCAAGATCTCTAAATCTTGTCGCATACATCGAGATTATGGTGGTTAATATGTTTTTAGCGGATGACTAATAATCAATCTTAACGTTTTGAAATCGTAGCTTGTTCCTAGGGAATACTTGGAGAAGTTCTGATTATTTGAAGTTTTAGCTTGTTCTCTTGGAGGATTTTTTGTTGTTATAGATTACTGAAGTTACGAGATGACTATGTTGATTGTTTGCTTGGATGGGAGTCCGGAGTATTCGCAAGGCCTTCAATTGAGTGAAGGCTTTTTAGAGGCTAGTTATTTTATGGGTCGACAATTAGAAACATGGAGTTGGAAGACCCGTTAATGTTTCTTGGTCGCTAAGTTAGATGCCCTAATTATTTCTCTATATTACCATGTCATGTGATTGTAATTTTGTGACTTAATGGAATAACCTAGTTGCAGGCCGTGGACATAGGTCTCTCACAGGGATCAGACCACATAAAATCTTTGTTATCGTTTATCGTTATTATTATTTTTCTGTTTGCGTGATATTCGTATGTGTGTTGATTCGCTTTCGCATACCGCTTTGACCCTAATAGGACCACTAGTTCGCCAAGGGCCCATGACGCCCTCCCTATTTAGCTAGATTGTTTCTTACTTTATTAGTTATAAACATGTTTTGTATCTTATTACAGATTTTAATAGTCATATGATCTTTACGCTATTTTTTCTATTATTTAAAATGTGCTATTTACATATACAGGAAACACGGCATTTTTATTTTATTTATTTTAATAATTAAAAAACACATCACCGATGGAAAAAAGCCGTCGTTAATATGTTGGTAACACTCCTTTGGCGATACCACAGTGAATTTTCTATCCTTTATTGACACGTGAACTGCCAGTATTATGTAGTGGCGGTCCTACTCATTAGGTTGGGGGGAGCCCCCCCCCCCCCCCCCCCCCCCCCCCTAAAAAATTAAGTTGTTTTTAGGCAAAAAAATCTCGATCGCCCCTTTAAAAGTTTGGTTAAGGCCTCCGATCCCCCCCCCCCCCCCCCCCCAGAAAATAAATCATGGGTCCGCCACTGGTAATATGTAGGTATAACCTAGTCAGTGATCCCTCGAATGTACGTTGTGCATAGCTTACTGTTCACCGCCAATAGACCAACATACGACTAACCGACAAAGCTTGATCGTCACTAATCCTAAAAACCTATATTCTCACTCGACGGCACTTACTCCTATGGTCTGGTCCGATGTCTCGAGCCATACGTCCTTGATGTAGCCACTCGCGCTCTTAACACCTTTCATGCCATTATTCTTTCAGAGCATATTAAGTTTCAAACTTAATCAGTTCCTATCACATTTATAAAATATCTACTACCAAAACTTAAGCTACAAATATGATCATACACCGGACCCATCACAACTACTCTTTAGTTCATCTTTTTTGCCTTTAAAAGGAAAAACATCAAACCATCAACGATGCAAGTAACATTGTTAAAAACCCCCCACTCAACCTTCTATCAATCAATGGCAACCGAAAACAACATCAATGATCTTCGAGTAGCTTCGTTTTCATGTTACCTAAAGCCCATTGAAGATGTGGTTAACATGTTGGATGCTAACGAAAGATTCTCAGACATGGCGAAACCAAGCATTTTCACAGCAAGAACTCCAAGTATTGGTTCACAAACAAGAAGCTATAGCAACAACCACGAGACGTTGCTGAACCAAAAGTCCTCTAGCGGTAAGAGGTGGTTCCATGGCTGCAAAGGTCCATGTTCTACTAAGAAAGCTGTTTATGTTCAACAAAGTATCAAAAAAGGAGACCAGTTTACATTCCCAGTTATGATTAATCCTACCATGGAGATTGAAGTATTCGGTTCTGGAACTTTAACCAAAGGTGACATTGCGAAAACCCTGGTGAAAAAAATCTCGACTTTAACTTGGGATGCGATTCCAAAGAGCAAGGAGAGTGTAGTTTGTGATGATATGGCGAGTGAGGCGAGTTCTGATCTGTTTGAGATAGATAATTTATCGAGAACCGGGTGGCAACCGTCTGAGTCGAGATTCATGAGTCCATCGGCTCAGTGTGCGCTTAGTGAAGCTGGCATCGAGTGGAGTTGTGTCACAGCAAGTGGAGTAGATTTTTCGTCTGTTTATTCGTGTTACGATGAAACACAAATGCTTTACAACACAAAGGCTAAAACCAAGATCAAGAAACCGAAAGCCTCATCCAAAAAACTGAATAATGGTATGTTGGGATGCAATGGTTCCAAATCAGTCAAGGTAGTCGAACCAGTGTATAGAACGACCGACAAATCGAACATTAGATACATATGATCATGTCTATATATGTACGTATCTATGTATGTATGCATGTGTATGACAGTGTATTATCTATGTATTTTGTAATAAACAAGCTGTGTTTTTCAATCAGTTGAAGTGTGTTCTAATAACGGGCCAATGCTGTCTTGAAAGTATTCTAATGATGGCTCATCTGTTTGGTACTTAATGCTTTTTTAGTTTAAAATAATTGATGATTTGATTTTTAACTATCAAATGGGCCTACAATCATAGATCAGTGCTTTATAAAGTAATGACACAATGAGAATCTTTGGTCTTGATGTCTCTTGATGTTTCATATTTACACTTCTCGATTAGATTTGAAATTAGTATTATTATTATGCATTTGGGTTTTGGTCTGTTAGTCTTTATGCTCTTTTGGTCTTAGTATACTAGAAATGCATTACATGTGTTAAATATCTACGACGCCTACGGACCCAGGGTTAAAAAAAAACCCTAGACCAAAGGGTTCCAAGGGAACATTGCCGCTGGTGGGCAGTAACAGACCGTTAATAACAACTATGATTAGCAGTAGCGGTAGTAACTTGGGTGATCAACAATAACATTGGTTTAGAAAAGTGTCCTTAGGCACGCGTGAGGCGCTAGAAGCAATCAGAAAAACGCTTTTTATTGGCTGAGGTGTTCGGTTATGAGAAGCCCCTTGAAGTGGCACTCCAAGAGTAGAGGGACACGCGCTTAGAAGCGGCGGCGCTCCGTGTGTTCTGGTCAAAATCAGGTGTAACGGGCCTGCTGAATCTGGTTCAAAACGAAGCTGCCAGATCTGGTTTGTAAGCTGCCAGTGTGTTGCAAGTTGAGAGAGTAAACGATGAGGAAGAAGTGAAAAAGGTTGGCTATAAATGGGTATATGAGTACCAAATATGAACTAGTCTACAACACTAGTCATGCAGGTTGAACAGTAAATGATATAAAAAAGTGTTAGGTATCAAGTGGCGTAGCGGAACCAACGCGCTAAGCACAAACGAATAGAACACACACAACTGAAAATAAAAGCAAGATGGACACGACAATTTTATGTGGTTTGGAACCCCGACTGGACTGCTGATAGAGATACTACTAATTGTAACTGGATAAGCGTCAACCATTGTAACGGCTAACTTGACATACCCCTTCCAAAAGAGTTGTGTTTTGTTTTTATTTGAATTATGCGAATGAGATTTCAATATTACAATGGAACATACTTTAATTCGAAAGTGAACACACGATTCAGATAGATATCCAAGCTATATTCCAAATTATAAAATCTACACAATCTAGTCCGGTTTAAGAACGAACATGATTGGCCAAAACCTGGTCATGTCAGACTTATGATATATTATATGTATTTTTCTGTAACTTGCAAAAGACAATAAGTGGTTGGAGCCATTGCCTGAATTTACTCAACAGATTACTCAACTAAAGACGGTTTATTTACAATGCTTATCAGGGATTGACGAGTTATCCAAACCCAAAGATATCATACGTATCACAAATCACGATGTTAAGTTGTCAAAGAAACGAAATAACAGTAGCCACCATAAACACATAAACAAGCTCGCCAATCCTCCATAATGATGCCGAAACTAACCTCAATATACATGCTCATGTTCAGAAAAGACGCTTCCAACTCCATGCCTCACTTCCCTATCAGACTGCATGAACCAAAACATAATATCATATCGATAAACAAAAGAATTTCGAGTGAGAAATTGAAACAGAGAGATGCATACGCGATGTATTATTTCTTGAAACGCGTCTGGTCCATGTTCCTGGATGTATTTCTCGGCAGCAGCTAAAATGTCATCTGGTTTACTAAACACATCTTTCTTTCTAGGTACATACCAAATGTTAATCGTCTGTTTTCCCGTGTAAAACGGTCTAACGTAATGTTCATAAACATATGCAGCGCCATTGAAGTATGGTAACACCAACCAGCAGGTTACAATCAGCTTTGCATACGACCAAAACGGGATCCTACAACGCACCAAACGATTTCTTAAGGAGACGGCCGTATAATCATGAAAGTACCATATAAAGCGTACAAAGCGTACAACTTTACCATTCAATGAGCTTCGCAAAGGTTAGCTCGAAGAGAGTAATCATGGAATACAAAACCCAATATGTAAGCCATTGCTGATCGTCCACCGGAGATTTAGTCTCGATTGCCCTTATTGATGCATATCTGTTTAAGACAAAACAAAAAAAACTTATTATCCACCGACTAACTCATATAATAAGAAGGGTTAATACGATAAAAAACCAACATACTATCGTTTTGCATAAAAGATTTCCTCAACTCAATTTTAAATACACAAAGATGGTAAATGTTAGTTACCAACACAATCATTACATATATACAGAAACACTACCTTTATTAAAAGTAACAACTTTAAATAAAAAATAAAAAACCATATCATGATCAAAGAAATCATCCATGTAAGCAAATTTTGCAATCATTTTGTTAAATTTTGACTGATCCCTAACTAAGTAAATATTAAACAAAAAATAAAAACTTATTATATACTATATACAATTCAAGTAGTTCTTATGAACAGTATGGTAATTAGACAATTTTAGGATCATATTTACAGTAATGCCATGAGCCTTTGTTTACCATAACCATGGCATCACCTGTAGGCTGTATGTCTCCAAAGCCTATGAGTATGAGTGTATGGCCAACTTTCTTCAAATCAAAGCCCATGAGTATGAGTATATGGCCAACCTATGCAGTTAATGCGGTAAAATATCGGATATCGGTCAAGGACCGATATTTGAAATATAGGTTATCTCGGTGAGATATCAGTGGGATATTGGTAATTTTAATATAATGCAGAATTTATATATATAGCAATTTAACACCAATAATTTAGTGATATATCAGTGATATATCGGTTATATCGGTCAAATATCGGTGATATATTGGTAATATCGGTCAATATCGCCGATAATATCGGTACCGATATTTTGACTGATATTTGACACCGATATTTTACTAAGGGACCGATATATCACCGATATTAACTGCATAGGCCAGCTTTCTTCAAATCAAAGCCCACCTCTTTGTCTCTATTCTTTTGAAACATTGCAAATTAAATTGGTAATCCAACAAATCGATACCATTTAGTTTTTTTCCCTGTTTTTTTTCCTTGTAGCGGTTTATTAATTTTTTTTTGTGTTTTATTGTTTATGCCTTGTATTGAGGATGGTGTACATTTGTGTTTGCCTACGTCTTACGTTAGCTCACGGTATAATTCACGTTTATCTTGCTTACGTTTTACGTTGCGTAACGGTATAAATTTGCATTTTTTTACGATTTTCCCCGGTTTTGGTCGTCGTCGTTTGCTTACTACTTAGCAAGACAAAAGGATCCCATGCCCGCAACGCGGGCATTAAACACTAGTTTATAACAAGTTTGGGACTTTAATAAACCAAATTAATAAACTTGCAAACCCATATTGGTTTTTTTGTATTAACCCATAAAAATAGGAACAAATGAAAGACATAAATAAATAAATAAATAAATAAATAATTTCAGAATCAAACTTACAGAGGATAAGCCAAGCTAACAACAGGGCTGCAAAACCAAATTCACAAACCAAATCAGAATCCTAATAAAACCCTAAAAAAATTAAACTTTGATTCACTTAAAAACCAAACATATACGGTACACTATATTCAGTATCAGTACGGGCAACAAGCACCACAACCACTTTTAAATAGCAAAACCAATTTCTAGGGAAAATAAATAAAAGTTTGTAAAATAAAGTTTAAATAATGAAGTGAGAGAGTAAAAGAAGAAACCCTGCAAGAATGTCGAAGTTTTGGGCGATTAATTTGAGCAAGTTTCCAGCTCCAGATCCCATCTTTAATAGAAACCCAACAACCAGTTTGTGGTTACTAAATCCGAATAGAGATGATTATTGAAGTGGGTTTGTGGAGTTGAGATGTCAGAGAGAGAAAGAGTGGTGGTTTGATGAAGAAAAAGAAGAGGGGACAGGACAAGTGTTGTTGAAGCAGCCAGAAAAAGTGAGTGGGTACTTGTATGGTACAAGTAGAAAATTGCATCCTAATTTCTTGCTGCCTGTTTTTTTCCTTTTGGGCACCGTTAAGACAACATAGTCTGACCAGAGTAGGGTTAGGATCCTCTATTTAGGAGGGTGTGAAAACTCTCTCACAAAAAGTTAAAGATTCTCACCGTTCAAAAAAAATTGTTAATCATAGAACTGAGTTGAGTAGGAAAGAGATATCATTGAATTCGACGTGGAGGAGAGAGGGTTGTTTTTTTGGACGTGGTCATGTAAATAGAAAGTCTGTGAAAGAGAGAAGTGTATTTAGTAAAAGAAGGGAGGAGAGAGAGGGGGTTGAACTGTAGATTTTTTGTTGAAAAAGTCTGACCTGAAGGTTCTTGACGTTTGAGGATTTTGAAGATGCTACGTGAAGTTGGGTCTAGTGAGATAGGGTTGTAAACTTGTCACATTTGTAAGGTGTGTAGGCCCATGAATATAATAATAAACAACATAGAATTGTTTCGTGTGTTGAAAAAGTCTGACGTGAAGGTTCTTGACCTTTGAGGATTTTGAAGATGTTATGTGAAGTTGGATCTAGCGAGATAGGGTTGTGAACTTGTCACGTTCGTAAAGTTGGTAGGCCAATAAATATAATAATAAACACCATAGAATTGTTTCGTACGTTGAGCTAAATAATATGAACCGAAAAGGCGGAAATGACAATTAGTGGTTAAAAAATTGCAACATTAGAAGTGAAAGGTGAAAAAAGAAACATAATTACACAGACAATTGATGTAGTAGTGTCGATATCTTATGTGAAATAAGACGTCACAAGATACAGAGTGAAGTGTTACAGATAGGGTAGTGGAGCTATTGCGGACTACGCGGAATATGGAGGATATTATGATATTTGATGTCAAGGTCTAAGTAAAAAACACAAATGTAACAAAATGACATTAATATAGTTAGCAAGAACAAGTAGAGATATAGGAGTAAATTCTTAAGAAAAAAAGCGCTATGGACACGATTGCATGACAAGTAAAAACATGACAATTCGTGAGATGCTATGTGACATAACATTGAATATGTTTTTTTCGAAATGGTGTAGGATCTTCGGTTTTGTACAACCGATAGGTCGAATGCTATTTATGTAATGGCTCTAGAACTCGGAATCTATGTGTAAGCCAAGTTTCACCCCTCCAAAAGTGAAAGATACATAGGTTGTGGGCTTGTGTCCATAATTCAACCAGCCTAAGGTTGTTGTGAAGCCTAATGGGTAAAATATGTAGACCAAGTACCCAAACCCAAACCCAAACGCGCCAGGCCTGGTAGAAAACACACCATCACAGCATGAAATTATTTATCTCTAGGCCCAAAGAAACATAGTCCAGATCTACAAGTTCCAGATCCCAGCCCATTTACAGTTGGACGTCTAGGGGCGTTAATTCCTGACATGACCCGGAATCCGACACGATAAAAAACAGGTTTTGGGTCGGTTAACTTGGGTTGACCTGTTTTAAACACAAGTCGGGTTCGGGTTAACCCACATAAAAATGAGTTGACACGTTAACCCGTTTAAGTTTTAAAGAAAAAAACTTTCATTTTTTTTCGTTCTCCTTTTTTCTGAAGATGGATTTGTAATTTCAAATCCATTTTCAAGATTTTTAATATTTTTCAAAAGAAAAAAAAAACCTATACATATTACTCTTTTTACAACCCAACAACTCACTTATAACTTGTTAACATGTTGACTTATTTAGAAAGAAAAAAAATGGGTTAAACGGGTTGTGTTTGAGTTTAACTGAATTTATGTGTGTGGGGGTTACGGTTGAGATCTTTAAAACATAAAATAATATGGTTTGGGTTTGGGTTGCACATTTCAACCCGTCAACCCGTGACTTCTCGAACCGCGACTTGCCAAACTGACACAATTAACACCCTATAAACGACGCTCTTCAAAACATGTGGATCTCGGATTTTCGAACCCGGGTCCAAATAACCCGAATCATAAATTAATTTCCGGAAATCATGGAAAGCTTGACCGATCTGAGAGAATTCAACATTCTTCATTATCTTATTATTTAAAGATTTTTTCAATGAAACTTCAAACATGAAACACGTCTTCCACTTTACTATCATTTAGTAAATTACAAATCGAGATTATTTACACGTCGATTTAAGATTAACAATTCAAACGAGAAAGCGATGGATTAATTACATTTATTATACTAATTGAGCAAGGTAGCTGAATCTAATAAGATTACTCGATTTTGATCAATTACGTCAACTTCTAACCAGTGGCGGATCCAGACCTGTTTTGTGGGTTCCCATGAACCCACTCGGTTTGAAAAAAATAGTAAGAACTTTGTATTATTTGGAAAAAAATAGTGAAAATCTACCAAAACGAACCCACTGAAAGAAGTTTCCGCCACTGCTTCTAACGCTAGAATATTAGTTATAACATTTTATGTAATGATTTGGTGCAAGATGATGGCTGAGTTAACTTTCTTTAAATACATATTTAATTGGCTACTGATAAATATGTTTATATATGTTTTGCTATTGGTGAGATTTACCGAGTATGATGATGATAAATATGTGTTCTCAAAGTTAAGAGAGATGTGGGCTATCGCTTTCTCGTTTGATTCAGTTTTTTGAACCTAACATAAATGGGTTGGATCCAGTTTCGGGCCAAACCCGCAAACACATTTAGGGTATGGTTTTTCGTCCAAATAGGTTTGAGACAATTCCGAGTCAAGCCTGCGAACACGTTTAGCTAGACGTGTCTGAGATGACGTAGTTAACGGGTGTGGAGGCTTGACCAAATGGAGGGCAGCTGGCCCTAGCCTTAGGTCGGCTCACACGGTTTATAATCGACAGTAATTTTAGTGGCGGCTTTGATGGTGTGCGGGGAGGACCTCCGCACAAGGTCCGTGATTTCGAGGGGCACACGATTTAAAAAAAATCTGATATATATATATGTTATTTTTTTGGGTTATTGGATTTTAATAATCCTAAGTTTCACCTATTGGCCGATAATAATCTCAACTCTAAAAATTCCCTCAAACAATCCTAACTTGTAAGAATTTGGCTCCCATCGATCCTTTTCAAATTGCAGGTGCACTTAATTCAATTAAGAAGGCTGATGTGCTCATGAATCTATTGAAGAGGCCAAATTCTTATATGTTATAAAAGGATCAGTGAGGGCCAAATTCTTACAAGTTGGGATCGTTGGAGGGAATTTTTAAAGTTGGGATTATTATTGACCAACAGGTGAAACTTAGGATTATTAGAATCCAATAACCCTATTTTTTTTAGATAGTAAACACATACCAATTCCAATATGGGCACATTTACAAATATTTTTTTATGGTTTAGAATTTAGCTCACTTGACATTAGGTTTATTGAGCCCAATACTAATTTGATCTTTTTTTAATAATAATAAAACATTACGAAATGACAAATTTTTTCAAGCTCTAACATGGTACGTGAATTCTGAGGGACGCCTCTGGTAAATTTGTGTAATTATAACCATAATGATCTCTATGTGGTTTAAGTTTCATAATCCTAGATTAATCTCTATATAATGATAGCATTGTACTTGTAACTCCTTGTAGCACCCAAATAATAAAAGAAACCCTAGTTGCAGTACAGTGGACGTAGGTCAGCCGACCGAACCACTTAAAATCCCCATGTTGATGTATTGCTTTTGTGTGCATATGTTCGGTTTCATGTGTGTTTAACTAGGGGTGTTCAAAAAAAACCGTAACCAAATAAAAACCGTAAACCGAACCGTAACCGTAACCAAATAAACCGACCCGAATAACGAATTTTGGTTTGGTTTCTAACCGAAACCGAATTGTGAATATGGTTTTTGGTTCGGTTTATGGATCCACATTTTATTTTATTTGGTTTATTCGGTTTATTTGGATAACCGAATAAACCATTTAACTTAATTAATTATTAAATAAAAATAATAATATTTTATAAATCATATACAATTCATTAGTCCAAAATAGTTATTTTTTATGCGGTCTAAAATACCAAATGTAAATCTAAAAGCCCAACTCAAAACCACTCTTTAAGTCTTCCAATTAGTTTCTATGATCTATGTTTTGAAACTTTAACTTTGTGGTTGTGTCTACTACTATTTTATGGATGTGTTTGTTTTATTTCAGAATGAAACTTTCTTGTATTCATATATTGTTAGGTGTAAATTAGTTGTGATGTTCGGAAGTTGAAACACAAACATAAATATAAATTAGGAAAAAAAGTAATTAAGTACAATTTGGTTAGATTTGGTTTATTCGGTTTCTAACCGAAACCAAACCGAATTGAATTTGGTTTGGTTTGGATCGGTTTGCATATTCTTTATTTGGTTTGGTTTGGTTTTTGGTTTGGGGTACAAAATTTTGAAAACCGAATAAACCGAACCGAATAAACCAAATAAACTATAAACCGAACCGATGAACAACCCTATGTTTAACCCTAACAAAAATAATATGTTTTAAACCAGTGGGTTTTGTGGTAAAGTTTAAAAGTTAAAAGAGGAACAAATCAGTCATAAAAGAGTAGCGACTGTATGTCATTAGTGAAGAGCAACTGCAAAATTTGTGGAGCCATCAAATAAGGCCTTTCAAGTTGAAATGAGTCAAATAAAAAAATTAAAGGTTCTAAATTGTCATCACTTGTAAAATTTATTTGTGTTTTAAGTACTCTGAAGATGTTAAGATGACCCTACCCAATGTACTACTACCTTAAAAATAGTAATAAAATGTAATATTTTAACTTCACTTGCATACAAAGCATATAATGTGAACTTTATTTGAAAAGGACACAACCGCATTACACATGCATTTTAATTATACTGACATTATAGACTTATATGTATTTATTTGTATTAATATTAAGAAGTGTGCCTCGTTTATATATGTGATATGTGTGCCTTCGTTTTTTGACTCGGCTCCAAAGGATAGCATATGCGCGCCTCACACTTTTTAAACACATAATCGTAAATTTTATTTCTCGCAAAGCATGTTGTTGCTATTTTGTGTCTGAAGTCTGGCTAAAACAATCTATAAACCATAGGGACTAAAATGTCATTAACATGAGAAACATTTTAACATGTTCTAGTTCTAATTAAACCATTTAATTTCCATATCTAAAGCTTAATACGATTTAGAATTTCGCTTAGACTATTCGGAGTGAAAGAGGCTTGAGGAGGGCGTGGAGCGACACGTGGAGCAGCTGGCGTTGAAGGGCTTCCCCCGCCCAACCAACGCTCCCACTCCCCGCAGTCTAAAAACAAGCTCATTTAGTAAACGAGCCCGAGCTTCGCTTATCGAGCTCGAGCCGGCTCGCGAGCCTAAACGAGCTTTCTGTTTTATTAATATATTAAACATATATTTATATAATAATTACCATTTATATAAATATAAAAAATAACTAAATTATATGTATAATAATAATTATAATTAATATAAATTAATTAATAAATACTAAACGAGTCAAGCCCGAGCCGAGCTCGAGCTTTAGAAATAAAGCTCGAATCGAGCCAAGCTCGAGCTCGAGCTTTCATATGTTAAACGAGCTTGAGCTCGAGCCTGGTCGAACTCGGGCTCGGCTCGTTTGCACCCCCACTTAAACTCAATCCATCAATCAAATCGCACCAACTCACTCCACCTTTGCCTCGACGCCGGTGGAATCCTTCAAGCCCCATGCCCACTCCACTTTCAAGCCCACCCACGACCCAGTGTTCGGTCCTTGAAGGGCTTCCCATGCCCCCTACAAGCCCTACTCGGTGTAGTCTTAATACAGTTCAAGTAACTCACAGTTTTACATTTATATGGCTACAAAAACAAATTGCATGCTTTCGTTTCATATATTAAAACACTCCATAT
The DNA here is from genome assembly GCA_030545235.1 of Helianthus tuberosus. Taxonomy (NCBI): domain Eukaryota; kingdom Viridiplantae; phylum Streptophyta; class Magnoliopsida; order Asterales; family Asteraceae; genus Helianthus; species Helianthus tuberosus. The sequence continues at coordinate 80,307 of JARYGA010061083.1, forward strand.
TTCACATAAATTTGGCCATCACTGGCTGTACCGTTGTTTCGACTTTTGATTGCTCTACTCTCAAAACTGACATTCAAAATTCTCTTTATATCTATGATGTTGCATCCTTGGTGTTTAAATTCTTGTAATACTCAATTTACTACAACACATGCTTATTAATTTATTTACAGGATGTTTATATGTTGTAACCTTGTAATTTACTACAACACATGCTTATTAATGTATTAATTTACTACAACACATTCTTGTAATACTCAATTTACTAAACTGACATGCTTATAGTATGTATGTACAGAATGTTTATATGTTGTAACCTTGTAATCCCCAACTTTATTCATTTATTCACTCATGTTAATTTAATAGAAAAATAGTTTTACATTTGCTAAGATGGATTTTTTTCTATATTAATATGATGTATATTTTGTTTCTTAAAATAGAGTTAAATGCAATTTTAGTCCTTGTGGTTTGGGTCATTTTGTGAGTTTAGTCCAAATGTTTTGTTTTTCGTCTGTGGGTCCAAAAATGTTTCGCCGTTGCCATTTTAATCCACTGGATTAACTTCATCCATTATTTCTGTTAACGAGAATGACAATTCGGTCATTTTATATAGCCGAATTGCCCTTCTAGTTAACAAAATTATATATAAAATGACCGGATTGCCGTTCTCGTTAATAGAAAAAATGTATGAAGTTAACCAAGTGGACTAAAATGGCAACGGTGAAACCTTTTTAAACTCACACACAAAAAATGAAACCTTTGGACTAAACTAGTAAAATGACCAAAACCACAGGGACTAAAATGACATTTAACTTTAAAATATGTATAAACTACTAAAGACTGAAATGATATAAGTAGCAAACCGTTTTCATTAAATTCGAATAGGTAGAAATTGGTGAGTTGGAGGGACCAATTTAGGCAATGTCTAAATCTTATAGTACCGAATTGTAGTTAATGCAAATAATTGTACCAATCTTCTTTCTGTGTCACGGACAGTCTAGTTAAGAGGGGAGAGAAAGTGCACATGCAGTGTAAAGATTCATCATGTTTCTCTCTCTAGTCACTGTCTGAAGAATGAAAAAGACATTTATAAAATAAAAAAGGTTGTTAAGTGTTAAAAGGTAAGGGTGAAGGGAGTGGAGCGGTGAAGGGGTCGGCAAACCGGTTTGCCGAGGGGCAACACCGGCGCCGTCCTTCTTTGCCGCGCGGTAAACTAAAGAACCCGGCAAAGCCACACCGATCGACAAAGAGGGAGTGGGACAAGACTTGTGTGTGTATATTTGACTTTAACACTTTTATATATTTTTTTTAAATGAAAAAAAAAAAAGTTTACCACTTTCAAGTGTTTAACCAATGCCAACACTTTTCACCAAAGTTTAAACTCCTTAGACGTGTTGACATGGCACCCTCTCATTGGTTGATTTTAAAGTTTGTCACTTTCAAGTGTCTAACCACTCCCTTCACCCTAATAGTTTGAGGGGGTTTGTTAAACAGTTTTGATTTATAGTCTTGGTTAGAAGGGGTGTAAGTGTATTAAACAAATGTCATTGGATAATAGGCCTCCCATTTAAAAGGTATGCATTTGTAGGCTTACCTAATCCTACCATATTTAGGTTCCAAGATTTTATGAGAGGGAGGGTAGGGGACCATTTGGTTACCAGTTAGCACATATTGCCATGTGCCACATGTTTTACTCTCTCTCTCTCTTAATTTACAAGTTTTTAAAAACAAAAAAGTATTGCATATCTCTTAATTTACAAGTTTTTAAAAATAAAAAAGTATTGCATATCATATAATTGAAACAATTCAAAAAAATAAAAATTCAAACTTTATTACCTTTAAGGGTAAATTACATTTTTCGTCCTTTATATTTGTACCAGATTGCAACGAATATCCTTTAACTTCAATAATTACAGTCGTAATCCTTTATTTGCAAAATCTGTTGCACTCTATGTCCTTTAGCACAAAACGCGTAATCCTTTATTCTTGCTCTCTCTAAAGTCTCTCTCCCTCTCAGCCTCTCTCTGTATCCTAACCACCACCCACCAAGTTCCACCACCGTCATCACCGCCATAAACTTAATTTCTAACTAGACACCAAGATCAACCACAAAACCAAGAAATAATTTCAAACGAATATTCTTTTCTTATCGTACTTGATAAACCCTAACAAATAATTATTATCAAAAACAAAAAACACAACAAACTAACGTAATATTCAAGAGATAACGAATTAACTGTCGGATCATCGTCATAAACTAAAAAAAAAATTAGTAATTTATACAAAGTTTATCTAGTTTCAATGGAATTAAACTAAAAACCCTAATCAGGGTTTTGAATGCAAACATTTAGGTAAAAAATAGATCAAATAAGAGAATTGAGAGATGAATCTGAGTTAATGATGGTTATCGAGGGAGATTAATGGCGAGAAAAAAAGTGGTCGGAGGTGTAACTAGAGAAAACTGTTGATGCACAGAATGTCTGTTGACTACGTTTACGTCAAGTCTTAGGTCAATTTAGGTCAACATAAAGTTTTGATAGTCAAAATTAGGGTTTAATGTTGGTATTTCGTTTGAATGAACATGTTAGAAGTGATTTCGTTTGTAAGGTATTAGGTTAGAGGTTTCGCTCCAAGGGTCTTTAAGGTTTCGCTTATTAGTCATCATAGGTTTCGCTTATGTGGTAAGTTGAAGGTTTCGCTTATGTGGTAAGTTGAAGGTTTCGCTTTTGTGTCATGTCGTATAAGCGAAACCTCAGGGACTATATATAGGTCTTATGAGCGGAACCTGTTCATTAGTCGTGACATTGGAGCGGAACCATCCCATTGCTTTGGTAACAAAACTCTGTCAAAATCAACTCAGAAAGCTTATAAAGAGAAGGAATTGAAAAGTACAAGCTGTGTAACTTCATTTACGTTGATTCCGCCTTCGTATGTGAAGATGAACGTCCTTAACTGACTTTTCATGGTCGCAAAACGGTCCAACAAGTGGTATCAGAGCTCAGGACGAGGAGTTCATACTACTACAGCTTGAATCTGCAGAATTCTCTCATTTCTACTCACTTTCTCTTATACTTTTTCGATTTAAAGTGGTTCCTACGGTTGAAATTGTCTGATTTTTTAGTATAACGTGCAGAACATACTATTAACAAACCCTAGAAAATTTCAGGTTAAAACTCGGCTTAAAAAATGGTTAAAATTGGGTAAAAGTTAGGTCCGCTTTTACGGTCATTCGTAGGTCCGCTTGGAATTACACATTAGGTTCGCTTCTAAGGCATTTTTGCTTGAAATTACCTGTTAGGTCCGCTCATCCGGACAATACCTGGTCCGCTCATCCGGACAATACCTGGTCCGCTTATCCGGACATTATCTGGTCCGCTCATCCGAACATTGTCTGGTTCGCTTTTGTGGTTCGCTTATATAGACAACACTTAGATCCGCTTATACGAACCTTGTAGATCCGCTTGAACGGACATTGTAGATCCGCTTATTTGATCATATACTGGTTCGCTCATTTGAACAATGTTGGTTCGCTTATTCGGACAATTCCACTTTCGCTTATTCGGACATATACCTATTTCGCTCTTTCGGACATTTCATATTTCGTTTATTTGACATTAGTCACTTTCGCTTATTTGTCACATAGACTGTTTTCGTTTATCAGTCTTGATTTCGTTTATTGAGATACATTAAAGCTGATTTCGCTTGTGTGTCACTGTTTGTAAAAATTTCGAATTTTTTTCTAAGTGATTGTTGATTTTTGCAGGTACATTCACGATGGATGATATTTTCTTGAATCCGTTCAGTGACATGTACGCGTTCGCTGGAGATTCCGGAAACAATGATACTTCGTCAAGCAATGTGAATGAGAATCCGCCAAAAGAGAAGAAAAAGGAAGCTTGGGAATCGGAAAGTGCCTTTGGAACTTTCAATAAACCTCCAAAGTTAATGGCTATCGAGGAATACAGTCGGTGGTCAAGAAAGTTTGAAGACTGGTTGATGGCATTCGCATTTCCCAGCTGGAAAAGTCTGAAAAACGGTTATGCCAATGGAAACAAAAATGGTGAAACTTTAAGAGCAGCTGAGGAGATTGATTCGTTTGTAGCTGAACAAAAGTGTGTGGCATTGTTATTTCAATCCGTCCGAGAAGACATAATTTCATTGATCGATTATTCAAATGCAAAAGATCTTTGGGCAAAGTTAGAAAAGAAATGTTTAGGAAGTACTGAAATTGTGAAAAACAAAAAGAAACTTCTTAGAAAAGAGTTTGATATGTTTGGGTGTTTAAAGAATGAATCAGTATAAAAAATGATCGAGAGGTTTGGGCATCTAAAGCTGGAATTAGATAGACATGGAATTAAATATCCTGATGATGAGCAAGTAGACAAGTTGTTAGATTCGTTGCCAGACGAGATGGAGTGGAGATATTATGCTCTCATGCTAAAGAACACTATCTTGCCGAAAGATCTTACTCCAGATGTGCTGATTGAGAAACTCGAGAGTCACGAGTTGGAGTTGAAAAAGACATACAAAGTCAATCATTCATCTTACCAGCAGAATTTGGATTTATATTATCCAAAGAGCATGATGCCAAAAGCAACTTCTCCCAAGACTGCGTTTTCTGCTGAGAATGTATCCACAGCAAGCAAAGAAAGTCAAAGTGGTCAAAGCAGTGGAAGTCACAGTGGTTATCACAGTGGATCTTCATCATCTGCAAGTCATTCTGATGCAAAGAATCGTTTTCAATGCAACATTGCAATAGACTTGAAGAATGCTCAGAACTTTGATGAGGAGTCGGCCAAACAACAGATGATCTTCCTAGCATCGGTGTTGGAATCGTATGAAGGGTTAGTAGCTGGGAAGATAGGCAACACCAATCTGACGAAAGAAGATTATGATCAGATTGATCCTGAGGAAATGGAGCTGATCGATATTCGTTGGGCTATGGCAAGTGCTGTTCTTCGAGCACAGCGTTTCATGGAAATAACTGGCAGGAAGACAATTGGTGGTCCATCTACCAAATTGGGGTTTGATAAATCCAAGGTGACGTGTTTCAAATGTAAGCAGAAGGGTCACTTCAAACGAGAATGTAGAAACGCTTATGCTGATGAGTCGGAGAATCCTTTCAGAGATGATTATTACAAGAAGGCAATATATCATCAGAATAAATCCGAGCTGCCTAGATTGAAGCAGGTTGAAGACAACAAAGAGAAATCTAGAGCTCTTGCGGTGATTTACGATGATGAGGGTTATGATTGGAGTCAAGAGGTTTTGCCAGAAGAAGATGCGGTTGGTTACGCATTCATGGCGAAAAACGACGACCCTATTCCATGGAAAGACGATAGAACTGAAGAGCAAAAATATCAATACAGAAAAATGATTGCTGAAAACAAAATAATTAGAATATCTCGTATCTTTCTGGAAGCAAGGAGAGCAAATAGACGGGATCCGGACAGGGAATGTTATCTTGATGAATATGGAAATATTGCAATCGATGACAAAACGCTTGATATCGAAGCCATAATCCAGCAATACAAAGAAGAGGATGAGTATTGGCAAAACAAATGGTGGGGAATTCCAACAGAGAAAATGAAAGAAGAAGAGAAAGAGAAAGAAGAGAAAAAGGAGAAAGAAGAGATTGAGAAAGCAAAGAAGATTGATACTGGCATTATTAACACAACGCAGGAGTTGAATGCTGAGAACTTGGGAAAAATGGCTGACAAAGTGCTGGCTGCTAAGGCACTTGAGGTAGACTCTAACTCCGTGTCTGAGTCAAAAAGCCAGGTCAGTTCAAACTTGTCAACAAATGCGTCAGGTAAGAAAATTGATGGAAATGCTGATTGCAAAAATTGCAACAAAGAGTGCAAATTTTGTGACACAGTCACGTATCTCAACAAGAAGAAAGTTGATGATCTGAAAGCAAAAGTCAGAAGCGTTGAGAATCAAATTCTTGATCGTGACAATATGGTTAAAGCTTCAACTGAACGGATAAAAGAGTTAACTAGCCAAATTGAAAATGATAAAATTGATCATGACAAAATTAAACAAGAAAATGAAAAGTTAATTCTTGAAAACCGTCAAATTTCTGAAAAGTTTGAAAAATTAAAAAGTACAATGAAAGATAGTGATGATCGAAATGGTAAAACTTTTAAAGAAAATGAACATCTAAAAGCAGTGCTTAGAGTAAAAGAAGAATCAATCAACCAACAACTGGATGAAATCGCTAAACTGAAACTTAAAGTTCAAGAGGCTGTAATCGAAAACGAGCGAATCCAGTTGAAGCTTAACAGTTACAGCTCCGCAAGCTTTGTGTTGCAACACATTATTCCCAAACCCATCGGGAAAGACAAAGCGGGCGAAGATGTGTATTCTGATGGAACTGGGGTGGGTTTTCATCAAGTACCACCACCTGTTCTTGATAACTACACGAAAAAGCAATCTGGGTTGGTTGAAATTGAGGAAGAAAATGAAGTTAAACTTCCGGAGAACATTGATGTTACGTTCACATCTTCTAATGACGATAGTGTCCAAAATGATATTGTAAAAGGTGTTGTTGAAAATGTGCTAAAAATGGATAGTGACACTACTGAGGAAGATGGGTGTTTTTTGGACAAGTACATTCAGAAACCAAAATCCAAAAACAACTTAAGTGATGAACCGGGTCTTGTGATGTACAAGATGGCTGGATCTGATAAGTTGTATTCGGATTCTGAGTTTCCGATTGAGAATGTTAATGTGAAAAAGTTGACAAATGTTTTCAAATTGGTTGAAGTTGAGTTGTCAGATGTGAATAGTTTGAAACTAACAAAAAGGCAAATGAATTTTGAGAAAGATAAAGCTTACTACAAAAAGCCTGTTGTGCCACCACGTTTTTATAATAACAATCGAAACAATTGGTCGGGTGGTTATCGGGATGGTAAGAGTTATCAGAAAAAGAGTTTTCAAAACAAAAGGTTTGCTGATAAGAAGGTGTTTGTGAACGGTTCAAGTTCATTTTCTGATGAGGAAAATGAGATTTTTTCAAAATCGAATGAAGAGTTTTTTGAGAAAAGAGCTTCACAGTATCAGTCTGAAGGCACAAGTCGAGTTGTTGATACTCGAACATGTTTCAGATGTAATCAAGTTGGTCACATTGCACGAAAGTGTAACAATGTGAAGCCTAAGACTGAAACTGTGAAGGTTCAACAGAAGAAAGTTGATGTGAAGGGTAAAGCATCAATCGTTGTTGAGAAAAAAAATGTGAAAAATGATAACACCAAAGTGAAAAATGAACCCGTAAAGAAAGTGGTAACTAAAATTGACAAATTTTACAATCGGGTTGCATTATCTCAACAAGTTTGGAAACCAAAAACTGAGAAGAAGGTGAAATCTTCTGAGGATTCTATTCAAATTGATTATGATGCAAATTTTCCACCTCTTAAGGCTGGAAATTTCAAAATTCAAATTGCGAGAGTCAAGGTTACACCTAAGGCTGATGAGGCCTGGGTGGACTCCATGTTTGACTAAACAGTTTGAATTGCCGGAGCTTCCTTGATCGCGAAGCATGAATCGGCATCTTTATTAAAGTTTAAGTCAAAGTTTGTTATGTACAGGATCTTCCAAAACTTGTATCCAGATGGATCATGGATAGTGGAGCCTCAAGACATATGACAGGGAAGACTGCGTTGCTATATGATGTGAGAAATATCAATGGTGGTTATGTGGGATTTGCTGGTCACGAAGGTGGTCGAATTATTTGTGAAGGAATGTTATCCAACGGGATTGTGGCGTTTGAACGAGTTAACTACATCACTGAGCTAGAGAACAATCTGCTGAGTATTTCGCAGATTTGTGACAATATATATACTACTCACTTCACTGATAAAGAATGTTTGATCTTGAAACCAGGATTTGTAATACCTGAAGAATGGATTATCATGCGGGCACCTAGAGTAAATGATTTATATGTGTTAGATATGACTGTAGCAACTACAACTACTGGTTAAGCAAATTGTTTTGTTTCTAGAGCGACTGAGAAAGAATCGAGATTGTGGCACCGCAAGATGGGGCATATTCACCTAAGGAAGATGAATCACTTGGTGCACAATGATTTGGTTCTTGGAGTTCATGTCAAAGGTTTTCATCTGGAAGGGGAGTGCATTAGTTGTGTTAAAGGCAAGCAAAAGAAAAAGTCACACCCTACAAAGCAAGTCAATTCAGTTTCCAGACCATTAGAGAGACTACATATGGATCTGTTTGGTCCAGTAAACGTCAAAAGTATTACAGGGGATCTCTACTATCTTGTGGTTACTGATGATTATTCCAGATTTTCGTGGGTTTCTTTCTTGAAGAAGAAAGATGAAACGTATGACAGTTTGATGGCGTTGTTCAGAAAAATTGAGAATCTGTACCAAAGGCGTATCAAAAGAATTAGAAGTGATAATGGTACTGAATTCAAGATGGAAGAATTTTGTGATGAAAGAGGTATATTGCATGAGTTTAGTGCTCCGTACACTCCGCATCAGAATGGAGTTGCAGAACGCAAAAACCGGACACTAATTGAGACGGCTAGAACTATGCTTGCAGATTCAAAGTTACCGATAAATTTTTGGGCTGAAGCTGTTTCCGCCGCATGCTATACGCTCAACAGGGTTCTCACTGTCAAGAAGTTCAACAAAACATGCTCTGAGCTAATCAATAACCGCAAACTGAATTTGAAGTATCTAGAACCGTTCGGGTCACCCTGTACTGTTATAGAGCCTTTTGGAAAGTTTGGTCCGAAGTGCATTGAGGGAATATTTGTTGGTTATGCAAATCCTATGCGACGTGTCTTCGTTCCAAGAGAGAAGCGGATTATTGAAGCTGCAAATATTGAATGTCAAGGTTATACTATGCCGTCGCAGAATCCTGGAGATTCATGGCGTTATCATTATGACAAACTGTGGGATTCATTTGACATGAGAGAAGAATCAGAGGATGATGAAGATTTCTTTGATGAGTTGGATATTTTGCGTGAATACGAGTCACAGCTAAGGTTCCCAGCTGAGTATTCTAGCAGACCACGGGAAACTTCAAATGACGATGAAGCAGGTCCGAGTAATGTTGGTGAACATGATGATGTCCAACAGAATGAAGTTGCTCAGGATAATCAGTCGGTCCAGGATGATAATCAAGAAGCTGAAAACATGCCAATCTTTGATCATGGTGATTCAGATTCTGAGGGGGAGCAAATTCAGATTTCAAGACAAACAAACCAAGTTGGTGAACAAGATGCAGAGCAGAATGTTACTAATCTGGAGGGAAATGTGGATGTTCCAAGCGAAGTGATGCCGCGAACTTTTTCATATCATCCAGAGGAGTTGATTATAGGAGAATTGCAGACAGGCGTTCGCACTCGAAGACAGATTGATAAAGGGCTTACGTGTTTTTATACAAAAGTTGCTCCTTTGCAAACTGAATTCTCATTGAGTTGTTTTATATCGCAGGTTGAGCCAAGAACTTTCAAAGAGGCGCTTACTGAAGATTCTTGGGTCATTGCAATGCAGGAGGAACTTAGCCAATTCGAAAAGTTGGGAGTGTGGAAGTTAGTGGATTTGCCAGATGGTCAGAGGAAGATAAACACCAAGTGGGTGTTCAAGTGCAAGAGAGACGATAGAGGAGTTGTGATTCGAAATAAAGCTCGACTCGTTGTTCAGGGCTTTAGTCAACAGGAGGGGATTGATTTTACCGAAGTCTATGCTCCTGTAGCACGACTAGAAGCGATCAGAATCTTCCTAGCATTTGCGTCTTGGAAAAACTTCAAAGTTTATCAGTTAGATGTTAAATCGGCTTTTCTCTACGGGAAGGTAAAAGAGGAGGTTTATGTCGGACAGCCGCCGGGCTTCACCGATCCAATCCACAAAAACAAGGTCTACTTATTGGACAAAGCGCTGTATGGTTTACACCAGGCCCCGAGAGCTTGGTACGAGACTTTGTCTCAATACCTACTAGCCAACAAGTTCATTCGTGGAAAAGTGGATGCCACTCTCTTCACTAAAAAGGTCGAAGGTCATCTTCTGATAGTTCAGATTTATGTGGATGATATAATCTTTGGGTCGACAAATGAAAATCTATGCAAAGATTTTGAATCAGTGATGAAGCAAAAATTTGAAATGTCATCAATGGGGGAGATGAAATTCTTTCTGGGTCTACAAGTTGAACAACTTCCTGAGGGAATTTTCATTCATCAAACGAAGTACGTTCATGATATTCTAGAGAAATTTGGGATGTCAAGTTCTACTCAAGCTGCTACCCCACTTGCAACAAATCATGGGATTCACCCAGATCTCACCGGAGACAGGGCTGATGAAACGTTCTACCGATCCATGATAGGTTCATTGATGTACTTAACAGCTTCACGTCCTGATATCATGTACCCAACGTGCCTCGCAGCAAGATTTCAATCTAACCCGAGAGCATCGCATATGATCATTGTGAAGAGGATATTGCGCTACTTGAAAGGAACTCCTTCATTGGGGTTGTGGTATCCTAGGAAAGGCGATTTTACGCTCGAAGGGTATTCCGATTCGGATTTCGGATGCTACAAAGTCAATTCAAAATCAACAACTGCAGGATGCCAGTTCTTTGGTCCTAGATTGGTTACCTGGCAGTGTAAGAAACAAACGTCTGTGGCGCTATCTACATGTGAAGCGGAGTATGTTTCTGCTAGCAGTTGCTGCTCTCAGATCCTGTGGATACAGCAACAGATGCGCGACTACGGTTTGCAGTTTCTTAACACACCTCTTTTTGTTGATAATGAGGCCGCAATAAATATAACAAAAAATCCAGTTCATCACGCTAAAACTAAACACATAGAAATTCGTCATCACTTTATTCGTGATTGCTTTGAGAAAAAGTTGATACGAATTGAGAAAATCCACACTGACGAACAAAAAGCTGATTTACATACCAAAGCTTTTGATAAAACTCGGTTTAAATATTTGTTAAAACTGAATGGTATGAAGCTTCTTTCAGTGTCGGATGGAATTGTTGGCGTTGATGAGAGTACTGTTGCGGATGAAGACGAGAAACAATCTGCAATGGTTTGTCAATTTTTTACTTGTTTTGGTATTTAGGGGGAGTAGATAGATGTATATAGTTTATATTTTCAGAAAATACAAAAACAGTAAAAAATGCAAAAATGCAAAAACATGATAAAATCTGAAAAAGAGCTTGTGTATATAGGGAAAATGATAGTACATCGGCTAGACAATTATAGTATGCTAAAGATTTGTAAAGTTTAAATGAGTTAAACAGTCTCACTGATGATGTGTCGATAGGTTTTCGCACATTTAGTAGATTTATTCGGGATATAAACCTAAAATTTCAAACTTGTGAAATTCGTGGGGAACACTACTTGGATATATAGGTAACCCCTGAAATCTCGTTTGAAAGGTCTCATAATCTGATATACTAGGTCTTTATACTCAATGATGTCTGGGGTATTATTCCGGGACTTCTGCTGAATGGAAGTTCTGACCTAGTCCTTGGATAATATTTTTCTCATATGCTTGAAACACATCATAAACCCTCAGCATGCCGATGAAACAATAAAATTGATAGTCGCTGCTGTTGTAGCTAAAAGATCCTCTAAAGGGGACATACCGTAAAGTCGAAGCTGATATCTCTCTGCGTATATGGAAGTATCGACCTGAGATCCCTCGGCCCTCGCATTACCTAATTTATGTACAGATATCATTGTAGTATACTCACCTGTAAGACTGATAATTGGGATTCTGGATACGGGAGTATATTCAAGAGGTGGGACACATGAATGAGCTAAGTTCATAAGACATCTAATTCGTATCCTGAGTATATTGAAATTTGTGTGAGAATTTAAGATGGATCAGCATATCGACAATCGAGGTGAATTGTTTAAGTCTGAGTATGAAATGAAGCTTAATGGTACTTGTAATTTGTCTGAAAGCTGATATGATTCTCTGACACGCTTGCCAAAAATATGTTTGTATATAGTTTATTTTGTTTACTTTCTACAATTTAAGTTTTCTGTATTTCATTTCTTAGTTTAGAACACTTTTTAAAATCCAAAAAGATTTTATTTCTGCTTTATTTTTTGAACAAACCAACGTGGAGAGTTGATTGTTGGATTCTCAGATGTTGAAGCAGATGCAGGAGATTCTGGACTGAAGAATGAGGAGAGTTTAACTTGATGGAGTTTGATTTGTTGAAAAGTTAAAAACAAGTTCATTAACTTGATACTTGTTATTTTCAGAAATTGTTTGAAAAAAAATGTTTTCAAAATCAGTTTGATTCGTCAAATGATCAACCAAGGTCATTAAGTTGAATTTGGTAGATTAATCGAGTAATCAGGGTCATTAACTTGGACCTGAATACTTGAGTGGATTTCTAAAACTGATAGTTTGTGATTTATTTTTGAAAAGATAGTTTGTAATGAATAATGTTTGAGACACAGGTTTTGGACTTCATCATTCCCACGGAAGCTAAATGTCAAAGTTTGAACCAGATAAAGACCTCAGATTCTAGCATATTGAGAGGGGGAGTCTGTGAAAGGGGGAGTCTGGATCAACAGTCAAAGGGGAGTTTGAAGATGGAGCTAGGACAAGAGCCTGAACCTGTGAAGATAGAATGCTTATGATGAGAAGACAGAGTTGGAGAAAAGACTAAGACTGAAGACTCGGAGCTGAAGACTTCGTCAACATCCAAGGGGGAGTCTGTTGATGCACAGAATGTCTGTTGACTACGTTTACGTCAAGTCTTAGGTCAACATAGAGTTTTGATAGTCAAAATTAGGGTTTAATGTTGGTATTTCGTTTGAATGAACATGTTAGAAGTGATTTCGTTTGTAAGGTATTAGGTTAGAGGTTTCGCTCCAAGGGTCTTTAAGGTTTCGCTTATTAGTCATCATAGGTTTCGCTTATGTGGTAAGTTGAAGGTTTCGCTTTTGTGTCATGTCGTATAAGCGAAACCTCAGGGACTATATATAGGTCTTATGAGCGGAACCTGTTCATTAGTCGTGACATTGGAGCGGAACCATCCCATTGCTTTGGTAACAAAACTCTGTCAAAATCAACCCAGAAAGCTTATAAAGAGATGGAATTGAAAAGTACAAGCTGTGTAACTTCATTTACGTTGATTCCGCCTTCGTATGTGAAGATGAACGTCCTTAACTGACTTTTCGTGGTCGCAAAACGGTCCAACAAAAACGGAGTCGAAGAGGAGAGAAAAAATGAATTCCACCAGAAACTTAATTTGGTGGTCGGAAACCACCACCATATTCGACAACCACCACCCTAGTCCCCGGCAACCATGAGTGCCATCACCATCTTTGCAACCAACACTGCTGGAAACCACAACGCCGGAATCCCCCGACCACCACCGAGTTCTAGGGTTTTGGGTATGCACTGCATATCTGCTCGGTAAATCAGATATGCTTACAGTGAAGATTCCAGATGAAGATGAAACGGGTGTGGCGATGATGGTGATTTGTACTTTCTACGCTATCATTAATAACTTGCCGACGCCGTCGCAGACTGATGAAGATGGGTTTTATGCGGGGGTTTTCCAACAATGTTTGGGTAACAAATCTTATGTAATCAGACCTCTATGGCGGCGATGGAGATGAAGCCAGTGTCTACAGCAACAAATCTCCGGTCTTTAACGGTGTTTGATTTTCCGGCAGAGGATATGGCGGCTGTGATTGTGTGCCAGTGGTTGAGTAAAGTTAGGGTTTTTGTAAGAGAGATAGATGATAGAAAAACGTGATTATGTATTTTATATATAATTCTTTAATTGTTTTAATATCTTTAGTCTTATTTGTTAAAGAAATTATTAATAATCAGTAAATTTATTAACTTACCCTCATGTGCCTTGCACATGATGAGATTTGACTAATAATTTTAACCAGGTTAGAACTAAAGGACGTAGGGTGTAACAGGTTTTGCAAATAAAGGATTGTGACTGTAATTATTGAAGTTAAAGGCTATCAGTTGCAATCTGATACAAACATAAAGGACGAAAAGTGTAATTTACCCTACCTTTTTTATCTTATTAGGGAGAGAAGGATGTTCACCGGAGAAAAAACCACAACCTGGTGTCACGTAGCCTATCTGTCAAAATCAGGGGTGAAACCCGTTCGGGTACCATTTACACGACTCTCTCTCTTTCTTTCTCTCTCCAATACAAACACACAATCTCACTCTATCAGTAACCATTTGTCGTTTTCATTACCCGATTTCGACACCTGAACCGCTGGCGGTGATGTACCCGATCGAGTTCCCCTACCCGATACTCCCCTCCCTCCCTTAGTATAAAATGATTGTTTATGTAGGGGTGTCAATTGTGTCAGGTTGATAGATTGGCGGGTTGGTGGGTTGAAATGTTCAACCCGAACCTGACCCATATTATTATTCGGGTCAAATATTTCAACCCTAACCCGACCCATATAAATTCAGGTCAACCTGTACCCGACCCGTTTAGCCCATATTTTGAAATGAGTCATATAAGTTGATAATTTATAAACGAGTTAGTAGGTTTTAAGCGGGTTATCGATAACATGTTTAATGATGAGTATGAGTGTGACAAAGTGTAGGAAGTGTTTTGTGTCATTGGATGTGTTTGATTAATGGTTAGATTAGAAGGGTGGTATTTTTGTAATATTTGTGCTTTAATTATTAATTCATTTAATGGACGAGGGGTATTTTGGTCATTAATCGTGTTTTAAATAAAGAAGCAACCACCAATCCATAGAATCATGGATCTAGACATCCAAACTATAGAAGATTCATTCCAACATGGAAACTAATATAAAACACAATGAAAGCAGGATCAAATCGTGTGTTTTTTGGCGATTTCTTTTGTAGGAACAAGATTCATGAACATTCAAACAATGGAGAACAATAACACTATAAGTTTTTCCAAAGAAAACGTTCATACATTGTTTTAATTTTAGCAATCTAAGTTGTTCATACAGGTGTGTGTTGTATAGAATGTAAGTTATTTATACTGGTGTGTTAAATTGGCGATCTAAGGTGTTTATACTGGTGTGTTATACGGAATCTAAGTTGTTTACACTGTTGTGTTATACGGAACGTAAGTTGTTTGTTTGTTCTTGTGTGTTATACGGAATGTAAGTTGTTTATACTTGTATGTTATACATAATCTAAGTTGTTTATACTGCTATATTATACGAAATGTAAGTTGTTTACACCAATAACTGATAAAACAAAACGTGAATAAATTAGTAACGGCTAAAATAAATTGTCAAGAATTTGTTCATGAGTGATCGCATGCCATGTTAATTTGTTCAGTATGGGTTCTTCATATTATAAGTAACTGACGATTTTGAATTCTTAAAAGATATATTGTTTCTTTAAAAATCTTCTTTTTTTTTTGCTTAAAAGATAAATCTTTCATAAATAAGTTAATTATTCAATTGTCTTTATGTCCTTTAGTATAAAATTCATAGATGCCACATGTAACAATGAAAACACACTTTTAAAAAGTAGACTTTCGAGCCAATTCATACCCTTACATCCATATTAGTAATGGATAACTAGGAAGGGAAGATTGAACCAATATTTTAACGACCTTACATGTTAAGCCAGTAATTGTATGACCTTATGCATACATGGTTACCAGTCGTGAATCAAACACAATGAATTGTCACAGTATTGTGACAAACAATGTAATTTTAGTTGTTGAACTGAAACTTTTTTTTTACCCAACCTAAAATCAACATTTTACAAAAGTTGGTTGTTATTTACTATTTGATAAATTATAATTAGTAATATTACTATATCAACTATTTGAAACCAAAAATATTAATGTTGGAGATGAAAGGGTAGGTAGCAAAGTGAATTTAAGTTGAGAGTCAGGATTTTGTGTTGTCCAATTTAGGAAGAGGAGGACCACTTATGACAGAGACACTAAATAATTGCTTTGCTTTGAACACAAGTGTTTGAATAAAGAATATAGTGGTACTAATTTTTCTTTTTAAGGGAAAAATGTCATATTTTCACAACTTATTTCTACTCGGTAACTTCATGTTTGCTAAAAGGTAAAATCTCAAGTAGACATCACAACTTTTCTATAAACTTTGACTCACTTTGTAGTCGTTATCTTGTTTATTTTCTTATTATATATTAACATCATTTTTACATTTATAGGTTAGGTATGTTGTAAGAATCGCTAGATGCTAGTAATCTTCATTTTAATCGATATGAGATTTTTATATGTAATCTTCAGTTTTATATATATGTGTGTGTAACTTTTTTTAGCAAGACAAGTTTTAACACCCTAATCGGCTCTTTTTTTTAAGTAGACATGATTAATAACCGAAATTTACAAGGTTTGATTGTAACGTTTCCGGAATTTAGCCTGAACTGGCCGAAATTAGTCTGGAACCGCCAATTAGGACTACCTTACGCCGTCGTTCACTGTCTAGCGATTAATTGGCCGATTAGAGGAATATTACTCAGTGAACCTCTCACTAGCGATTAATTGGTGACAAATCGAATGCTAGTCAGGATTTTTACAATTATGGGTTAGCGGATGCTAGTCAAGATTTTTACAATCATGGATTAGCTATACTAATAAAGGGGTTAATAAATTGAAAATTCACTTTAATTAACAAAACCCATGAAACTCATTGAAAACAGGCTTTTTTATAAAATAAAATAAAAATAGCACAAGTAACATACATTTTTAAGTATTTTGAGTAAAAAAAACGCAGAGTGGATTTTTTAACAAAAATAAATAAAATGTGTCAGTTAAATACATAGCATCTTTTATATACACAATATTTACATACGTAACAAGAAAGTTTATTTTTTTAAACAGTACTCGGTGCTTTTTTGTTTTTATTTTTTCGGCACAAAACTCTTTAAAACAAGTATATTACTTGCGTAATTTTTTTTCATAATTTTTTTTTTGTATGTAACAAAAAGTTTCATAAGGTTCCTCAAATAATATGGGTTTTCAATTTATACTTTCACTGCTAATAAAATATATTGTATTTGATATTGTGAACTTAAAAACATATATGTTTATGAAATTTAAGAAATTACCATTTATTGTATCATCTCAACATAAATATGGTTGGATTTTAATCTATCCAACTTTGATTTGTGTTTTATATCTAACTTTTAAGATTACGTATTATTTCTCAAAAAAAAAATACATTTATTATATTTAACCTACTTTTATTAGAAAAAAAAAATACTTTGTGTTTTTCTCATAGGCTCATTGGCCAAAGACACCCCTTTGTATTACTCGGTTGCTAAGAGCATTCATAACATGCAAACCCTTCAAACCTCAACAAATCGCCAACATTGGATTCACAAATTACCTCACTCAAAAAACATTCATTTTTCCCATAATTTTTATAACATATATCTCAACAAACCAATAAACTACATAAACTACAAAGATCAGTAATAGTGATATCAAGAAACTCTAGAAAATTCTCAAAAAAAAAAAAAAAAAAAAATGAAATAAAGAAAGAAACAAGAAATCATCAGCCACAAGATCAAAAGATCAAAATCTCCAGCATCGGATGAAACCACCGAAAAAGAAGATGAAACCAAGAAACCCGCGGCCACAAGTTAAGAAACCCTAGAAATTTCTTTGCAAAATTACAACAATGCAAGTGAAACCAACGTAGAAGATAATGAAACCTGCTAAAAGCCCCACCAAAAGAAGTTCGTTGGAGGTCTGCATGTCTGGATCTAAGACAAACCGGACGTGTGCCACAATGTGGCCGAACAAGGGAAGAAGTCTGCTTGGGTGACACGCTGGAAACAGGAGAGCAAAAACACCACATTGTGGGTGCTTTAAATGTTAACACCATCTTTACCAGCGTGGTGGTCCTATGCCAGCTGATGGTGGTATTTTGTCTGAGGATAGTTGCTTAGGGTATGAGGTGAATTAATGTTGATTACCTCATCTATTAAAAGTAAAATTTAAATAAAATAATAACAAGTTATATGTTAACTAGATGCACGTGTAACATCCGGCACCTCGTGCCACCAATGTTGCCAGATTTGCCCACGAAGACATCATAATTTGATTTTGGTTGCCCAAATGGAGACTTATCAAGAGGTTAGCCATCCTGGAGTTCTTCCCTTATCCACTAACATTAAGCCCAAAACGCGTAGGTGATTTAAGAGGTGGGGCATTCCTTATGAGCCAAGATCTTTCATGTCCATGACCAATGTGAGATTTGCTAAGGGTGTTACAATCACCCTCCAATAACAAAATAAAGAGATAAATATAATACCATAACAAAAACTTAAATAGGCACATGAAAAGATATAATTTAGAATGTTACTATTCATCTAGGTTATATTACAAGTTACGGAAATGTGTATGAGGCGTAAGAGGGCGCCAAAGGAGCCACGTGGGCCAGGCGTGACTCACGAATAATGCCTCACCAAGTCATGGTTAGGTGTGTGGGGCGGGGACTTAGGGAGAAGCATGGGGGTGGGTGAAGAGGAAGTAGACATTGGAATTATCTTAGGAACCCCTCTAACCCTTTGAAACTTAAAAATTCCTACACCACACACACTTCATTCCATTCTAAAAAGACGATACTCTCCAGTTTTTCTAAACTGTTCTAAATTTCGACAAAATTTTTCTACACTAAACCATTTTTTAATATGGATTTATCATCGCCATAGTCCGATTCGGAGGAAGACGGGCATTTCATGGAGACATGCAAATTATCAATCGAGTTTTTAACTAACAGCGTTGAAAGTAGTTAGTTCGCAACCGTTTGAACGAGAGCATGAGACGGCTAATGAACGTTTAGTACGTAAATTTTTAAAAATCTCATTTATGATGCAACTCTTTTTAGACAACGTTTTAACATAAATTAGCAACTTTTTTGTATGAATAATTGGAGATTTGGAGCAAGCGTATGATTTTTCCAACAAAGAAATGACGTTAAAGGGAAAATCGATTTCACGGTGTTACAAAAGTGTAAGTTCACTATTCGTAACAAATAAGTGTAAAAAAAAACAACGAATGATTAAATAAGGACTGATACAACCCCAACGGTGGCCATCCACAACGTCCCTCTTGATAGTGCAAGGATGAAAAATACGTAACATTTAAATAGAATTTTTTTTTTTATTTAGTTTACCGTGCGACTATAAAGTCTTGTTAATATTAGTTCGTTTAATACATAAATAAACGTCGCTCAATTTGTAAGCATTAATTATAGTATACTAGAAGCCTATTCGGTATAATGATAACCTTAAAACATAGTTGTGTATTAAGAAGCAAAAATAGATTAAATTAGAAAGCAACCACACCAAATAGATTCCACGATGAGGTGGATGTTCTATCAAACTTCAACATCAATATGTACATAATTCATTTGGAAACATGCATCCAACTTTTATCGTTTATATATACACATTTTCCTTCATTCTTAGGGTGTCCGGTGTGGGGGCGGTAAACCCACCCGGCACCGCTTACCAACCCACCGCCCACATATTGCCGAACACCATTTGCCGAAAATATGTACAAAATCGGTGATGCATTACCGATCCGGGGAAGAGGGAGGAAGGAGAGAGAGGGAGGGTATTGTGGGTGGGGTCCATTCCAATCTCAACCAATCACACCTTTTTCCTTTTTTTTTTAAATAGTTTACCACTTCACCAAGTGTCTAAACCATTGCCAACACTTTTCACCAAAGTTTAAACACTTTTGACTGATTGACATGGCGCGCTCTAATTGGTCGGTTTTTTGGTTTGCCACTCAAAGTGTTTAACCACTCCCTACACCCTTATAAGATTAGGCAAAAGATCAAATACAAATAATCTTAACATACTAAACATACAAATTGAAGGAAAACACAAAAAGACAAGGTGACATTTTTGTAATTACCACCAACTATCAAAGTTACTATACAAATGTGAACTCAACATAAAATACCTAAAAAACACAAAAAAAAATGTTAATATTTTTTATAAAAAAAATCGCTACATTTTGTTACAAAAAAAAATTTTTTTTGCTACTAAAAGTAGCGATTTTTTATAAAAAAAATACTAAAAAAAATTATTTTGTGTGTTTTTTTTATTTTTTTAGGTTTTTTGGGGGTTTAGTTTTTAGCATTTTAGCTTGGGTGGGGTGGGGGGGGGGGGGGGGGTTAGGTTTTTGGGGGTGTGGGGGGGGAGGGGGGTTAGTTTTTTTAGGTTTTTTAGATATATTTGTAGAGTGACTTTGATAGCTATTGATAATTACAAAAATGTCACATTGTCTTTTTGACTTTTCCTTCAATTTGTATGTTTAGAACTTTCCCCTATAAGATTATTTGTACAAGAACTTTCCCCTGTAAGATTAATGTTTGTTGAAGATACACAAAGAACGATTATTATGTCCATGTTTTATTATTATAGTTATAACTTTGTAGCCATATTATGAATATAGTTTTAAACAAGTTGAGAGATTTATTGATAACAATATGTTTATAAAAAAACCTTGCAGAAAACATGGGTCATGATTCATGAAACACCAAATTAGATTCTACACAATTTTCTAAAACAAAAACTAATCCCTCGTGGGACCCACACTTGTTGTGCATGGACCTGATCAAACGATATCAAGTATGGGTCCCACATGCATGTGGGGTCAGCAATTTCCATCGTTCATTTTTCTTTTCATTTTTTAGTCATGCTGTGTATCATTATTGTTAATTGTATTATCTGAAAATAAATATGATACTCTATAGTTTAGTTTCAATTAAAAATGTATTATGAGTTGTGCTGTGTTCATAAACATGGTTAGTGTAATGTTCTTTTTTGATACTTGTTAAACTTTAATCATATTTCATGACTTCTACTATGGTCCACATGTTTTTATTACTTGTATATATAACTAAAAATTCCTTAAATATTTTGGTGCATATAATTAATTTAAATTTATTTTTTTTAAACTAAGAGGGTGTTTGATTAATAGATTTTATAAAGAATTAGAATTTCATTAAATGAACTGAAATTATAATATCTCAAAGTATATTAGATATGTGAAATTGAATTTATTAAAACGTCTAGTGTAACATGTATCTACACGTTATCTCTTACACATATCAAAGTTCGCAACTTTATTCTTCGGGGTTTTTAGACGCTATTTTACAGTGCGCCAAAGCCGTCTGTTTTGTATAACATTTTAAATTTCAAGTACAATTGTTGTTTTGAAAACTAAGTCAATAACTTGTAAGTTATCACTTGCAAGTTCTCTCCAACTCTACCAAGGTCCACTAGGTCGCTTTGTTGGCTAAGTTCCTTTCAAAAGTCTTATGTCAGTACTGATATTTTGTTAACACACGTATGTATATGTTGGGATTTTTTTTCAGTCATTGGAAGACTGAAAGGAATGAATTTTGATAAAAGTTTGGTTGTTTCACATAGGAGAAATTTAGAACCCCACAAAAGCTCAATAGGGTGCAATTCACCCTTTTACACGTGATTCGTTACTCTGAGCGATGAGTGTAATGTGGTGATTTGGTAGCGCGCTTTTGGTGAAACAGTACGTATAGAGTTGCATGCACGGGTGCTGTAACACCTCGCAAAATCATATCCAATGCAGTAACGACACGTTTCATAAACCCTGATCATGTTAAAAGTTAACTTGAGGGACTAAAGTTGTCAAACAGTGTAAAGATGTATGTGGAAGGACCAAAAGTGTCAACATGCCGAACTTGTGCCTCTGATTGACCTCATATGATGTTCGTATTCCTTATTAAATAAATTGTCGGACATAAGAAGCCGTTTGTGCTTAAACAAAAAATCTACAAAACACAGGGTTAAAAGTGTTAACATGTTAATTCTTACCTCTTAGTGACCTTTTAACGATCCCGAGACTTTGTAATATTTTATTATACTCTCACGATTGTCGGATAGTGATTTCGTGGAGTTTCGATGCAAATAAATGATTAAAGTTGCAAATCCCAAAAAAAAAGGATTAAAAGCGTCAACAAGGTGAAGCTAGTGTTTCCGGATACCGTTTAACGAAACCGGACCTAACGGTGTTTGATTATACCCTTAAGATCATCCACAAACTAACTAGAGGGGTTAGAAGCGCCTAAAATGAAAGTTGTTATGCATAAAAAGGTGCAGGGACCAAAGTTGCCAAGAAAGAAACTTAGTTGCTGGTCACCTAAGGCGTCGCGCTGCGCGGCCATAAAACCCCTATGCCGTCGCGCGACGCGACGACACCATTTTGACAGACTACATGCACAGGTGCAGGTTTCTGCATGTTTCTTCTCCAATCTAACCATAACTTAAATTCTATGGTTTCTAAAAACCACCTTGGACACTTGTACTCATCAGAAAACATCTAGTAACAGTTGGGATGATCTGGAGCTGCTCTCAAACACTATAAATAGAGCATTGAAGCTGCCACAATTCTTGTTCATTTCAAGTTTTTCACTCTCTCTCAATTGCTCAAGCTTAGCATCCTGACCATTAAGGAAGCTCTCTAAGTTCAAATTTTCGTGCTAAGGACCCTTGTAAGTGTTCTTGGCTCCTGTAATTTAGTTTTTATTAGTCTAAGGACCAAAAGTCAAAGATAGCGTAATTTTGCTTTGACTGGTAGTTTAATCTTAAACGGTCCAGCCATGATTCTAAATGAATGTGGCTATGTGTGTGGTAATTATGTAGGTGTTAATCCCTCAAAAGGGCACCCCCTAATTATCACATTTGCTTAGTCGATTGTCGGGTCAAAGTAACAAACCGAAAAGTCAAACGAGTCAATTTTTACAAAAGAATTTATAACTGATAATGTAGAAGCTATAAAATACGTTTTATCACTTTAATAACTTGGTAAATATTATAAGAACATGTTTAGGCATGTTCAACCCGACAATTCTGAGTTTAGGCTCGGTTAGCAACAGAAAGTCGCAAAAGTAGACTTTTGCTTTGACTTTCAGTACTGATATATAAACATGTCAAATAAATTTGACATCCTTTTCTGAGTTATTTACATGATTCGGTTAATATGCTTAAATTTGACTATTATGCCCTTATATTATAAAAACAAGATTTTTGAATATATTAACATACAAATACCTTTGTTACAGATATATAAACATGTCAAATAAATTTGACATCCTTTTCTGGTCTCAAACTAAAGATATGCTAGATATCGTAAAATGAAACTTTTTATTATTTAAACTACGATTTTTAACATAAATCATGTTTAAACCCAAACTTTTACACCAAACTCATTACCTACTGTTTTGATACTATTTTTAGGGATTTTTGGAATTTTTGTTCAGATTATAAACTGATTATATCATTGAGTTCTCGTATAATTCGGTAAAAATGACGATAATACCCTTTTTGTTAATAAAATGAGATTAACATGTGATTTACATGCCAAACCTTTTCCTACTGATATTATATGTTAAATAAAATATTTTAAACATTTAAGGTTGATCAAAATCTCAGAATTCCTTAAACATCTCGAATATCGTCAATTACCGACTTTTACGATAATTAGGTGCATTGTATGGTTCAAAACCATATTTAACACCTAAGACTTGTTACCTACTTATTTTAAAAATAAATTTTAATACTTTAGCAGTAAGTATAAGTCTTGAACTTAGAATTCCAAATTTGACCTTAAAAGCATATGTGAAATGACCAAAATGCCCCACGGTGCATAGTTTGGTCATAAATGGTAAACCTCACATATGTATGATATCTTACTGATGTAACCTGATAAAATAAATATTTTTACTGAATGTTTTAGACCAGAACCTTAGTTTACTATTAAACCTCTTTTATACACTTTAAAATGACCAAAATTACCCTTTCGGGACTTAATTTGGTTTTAAATTCTTTTGGGGCATAATTATTGATATCCTACTGATATCATATCATATTTAAAGCATAATGACTTATGGAAATTGTACATGACTCATCCGGCTACCCGTTATGCTTATGCATATTCGGTGCAGTTTATGTAACTAGTTTGCATAAATTAGCCAAAACGGGTCAAACCTTATCATTTTTATTTCAAAATCCAGAATATATTTAGTTTACCCATTTTATACAAGTCTTCATACTTGTCGGGTCTAAAATTACATTCCAATCCGGTCACCGCTTAATCTAGCGTTTTGTACCATGAACTCTTCTTTAAACTAACCGGTCTAAGTTTATAACTTAAATAAGACCCGTTAGGAATTTAAAAGGTTAATAAAACCTTCGTTCTAGATTAAGAGCCCCGGTAGAAGTTATTTGCACTTGTTTGAATAGACTGTACGGCTGAGTATACAAAATTTACATTTTAAGCTCAGGTAAATACTTTTAACTTATTTTCCCTGATACGGGCTTGGGATACAGTAAATTATTACCGCTTGGTCGGGTGTAGAAACTTTTTTAATCGGATATGATTAAATTGTATAATCCCTTTTTAATCAGTATTGCTTGATAACATATAACATTGGGGGTTAATGACCGTATCCTGGATATCCTTGGCTCATTTAAAAAGCGTAAATGGCCACGACTTAAGCACGGGGTGTAGGCATACACCTGTCTGTTGCGTATGTAAAAGATATGCTTATTTGCTGGGGTGACCTGCCGTGAGTTTATATTCGTGGTGTGTTGTTTAATCTTGTTCGGTTTATTTATACAGGCCGTAAATGTTGGACAAACATGTAAATCTGATACAAGATTGTTATTAATATAATTGTCCCAAGTTATAAAAATATTTGTGCCTTGTGCATTTATATCAATTTTCATAAATGCTTTCAAAAGAGTCAGTTAATTGTATTTACCAGTGTAAACTGACGTATTTTTCAAAAAGACTAAGTGACATGTACTGTACGTAATTGGATGGGAGCTCTGGGCGTTTGTTAAAGAATCTTGCGAGTTCTGAACGCTTAAAGTCTGTTGAACAATATTTTATATTTCTATTTTAGATCCGCCTGTGGACCCTCTTACAACCGTCTGTATAATATTTATTTATACTTTGCTTTTCGGTTTGTAATAATATTTTCTACCAAGACTTCCGCTGTGCATTAAACTGTGATTATTTGACTATGATGATATCAACTACGTCACGATACTCCCCGTCAGGCCCACCGGTAATACGTGGAAATATCTGTCACACCCCGAATTTCCACGTGTCACCGGTGGGCCCGGTGGGGGAGTATCGTGACGTGGTTGGCAACGTAATAATCAAACAACACAATATTTAATATGCACAGCGGAAGCAATTTAAAAGATATAATACAACCGAATTTAATACTGTAATATCAAATGTCACAATATTCGGAAGTTTATCCACAGACGGATCGGAAACAAAATGGAAACAATAGTTCAACAGACTTCAGGCATCTTAAGCTTGCGAGACTTCTAACGATGCTAAGGAGAAATCCCAGCCAATTACGCATAGTACCTGCATTTAATCTTTTTGGGAAAATACGTCAGTTTACACTGGTAAATACAATCAACTGACTCATTTTAGAAAATGATTGAAAATTGATTTGGATGCACGTGGCATAAACATTTTATTTAACTTGGGAGAATTATTTAAATATATAATCTTGTGAACGAATTACATGTTCCTTGTGCATTCAGTAGCCCGGATCTTGTCCGGGTTAAAGATCAATAGACACACCACATTATTCTTTGGTGCACTGACGGGTGTACGCCTACACCCCGCGCTTAAGTCGTGGCCATTTCGTAAAATGATGCCAAGGATATCCGGGACATGGTCATTAACCCCCCCCCCCCCAAAGGCTTTAAGTAACAAGACTGTTTAAACGAGCCGATCAAATTACTCAATTAACCACCCAACGATGGAAGATTTGATGCCCGATCAAGCGGTATTCTATATACCGTAACCCAAGCCCGTATAGGGAAAATAAGTTAAAAGTATTTACCTGAGCAATGTATAAATCACAATAAGAAAATTGCAAGTAGCTTTTACTGGTTCTCCTAATCTGGAACGAAGGTTTATAATAACCTATTAAAATTCTAACGGGTCTTTAATTAAGCTTAAGCTTAGACCGATTAGTTTCAAAGATACGGTTCGTACGCACGATTAAGCGAAGACCGGATAGAATGTGATTTAGACCCGACAAGTTCAGAGACTTGTTTAATATGGGTATTTCATACACATTCTGGATTTTAAGATAAAACCGATAAGGTTTGACCCGTTTAGGCTAATTTATGTAAACTAGTTACATAAACCGAACCGAATGCGTAATAAGCGTAACGGGTAATAATGAGAGTCATTTACAGGTTTCCTAAGTTAATATGCTCCATATATGTTGTGACATCAGTAATATATCATTTATTATGCCCGAAATGAATTTAAACACAAACTATGCCCCGTAGGGGTAGTTTGGTCATTTAAAAGGTTATAAAAGAGTTTAAGTGTCAACCTGAGTTACAGGCCTGATGTAATCAGCAAATATACTTAATTTACTAAGTTATATCAGTAGGTTAAAGTATATACGTGAAATTTATCAATTATAACCAAACTATGCCCCGTAGGGGTATTTTGGTAATTTCACATAAGCCGAAAAGCTCAAAACTGAAGTCTGAGTTTAACAACCTTTGATTACTGTTAAAATATTATAATTTGCCTCAAATATCAGTAGGTATCAACCCTTGTATGTTTAATATAGTTATAGCACATACTATGCGTTAAAAACGCTTAAAAAGGCGATTAAAGGCCATTTCTGGGTTCGATACTTGAATCTGATATTTTTATATTTCCAGAAGGCTTAAAATAATTTATTTATCATTTAGAGTCAGTAGCAAAAAGGTTTGGAGTCATTTAGATAAGTAAAACTCATTTTATGGCCCGTAAGGGCAAAACCGACAATTACCGGATTAAGGCTACGACTATAAGTTATGCTCAGCCTAAAATTTATTAAAAATCTTTAAAAATCCCAAAATAATATATTACATCAGTGGGTAAAATATTTGATACCAAAAAGTAGGCTTAACTAGGCTATACGCTAATTACGCCGTTTTATTAACATAAAGCTTTCAATTTACGCTAATGAGCATAACTCTTTTTCTACACCTCAAACTGATGTCAAACTTTGCATACAAGTCTATATATCAGTAATTAAGGTTTCTACTCTTTTACATTTTCAATAATCACGTTTTAAGGTGAAAAGGGCATAATGGTCAACATATGAGCAATTAACGGAATCATGCGTATAAATCGGTTAACTAATGAACCATAGTGTATAATCACAGAGGGTTATACTAGCATGTAACCTGGTCCAAATGAAGCTCTTAGGTATTTCTAAATCATACCAAAACGGGCCAGAACTGAAAGTCAAAGTATAAATCAAACTATGCGACTTTCGGTTCCGAACCGGGTCTAAACAGGAAGTTGTCGGGTTGAACATGTTTAGACATGTTCTTACACTAATTACCAAGTTATATTAATGATCAAACAGGTTGTATATGTTCTACATTGCTAATCATGCATAAATTGTAATTTAAACATTCTGTTGACTTTTTATTAGTAAGTTTGACCCGACTTTTGACCTAGTTAGAGTGGTAATCAGGGGGAACCCTTTTAAGGGTTTATTACCCACATAATTACCAACTTATAATTACTTTTGATTCGAGATTTGACTAAGCCATTATTAATTAATCTCGAAGTCAAACCGTAATTACGATGGTTTGACTTTTAGCTAAATAACTAAGCTAAACATTATTAAAGAAGGATTAGCAAACTTACAAGTGTCTAATGGTTGATTAGGAAGGCCTGGAGAGTGCTCTTGTGCTCCACAATTGATCAGAAGATGTTTGAGGAAGGAATGATCAAAGTGTTTGCACATTGGAGCTTTATATAGTGATCAAGGCACCACAATGTGTTGACATCTAAGTCTAGCACTGACCACAACATTCCCACAGGTGTCCTAGATGTTTAGGGGTTGTTTAGGGGCCAAGGGATATGAGGAAAATCGTTTTAAATCAGTTCCAAGCGTTTAAACAGCAAACAGCAACTTTTCTGTCTCTGGCAACACGCTTGCGCACCGTAAGGATCAATGCTTGCGGTGCGCAAGCCTCCCTCAACAGCCAAAAACTTGTTGTTCCTTGGTGTTTCGAAAGGGCAACCTCATATTCCGTATTTGGGACATTATTTATCAGATTGGGGCCTCTAAAAAGTTCCTTAAACAGTTACATACCCTACCATTATGTTATGTTTGCTTGGATCCTTTTCAAAAGTGCCGAACAAGAAGGTTTACCGTAGAAATTTCCATACGAACCTATCATGCACTTTGAATTCAATTGTTGTCAACACATTTATGGATTTAAGATATATTAGATGTTTAAGATATATATACTTGGGTCTTGGGATTTATAAATGAGGTCGTTCAGAGGTAAAAATTAACATTACGCCACTTTTAAATCCTGCCAAAACATCTTCATTAAATCCGGGTTTACAACCCTTTTTGTCTTACATGACACGTGTCGTTATATTATTGAACACGAATTTTCGAGGTGTTACATCCTCACCCCCTTAAAATAAATCTCGACCCGAGATTTACTGAAACAAATAAGGGTACTTTTCTTTCATCGTGGATTCAACCTCCCACGTATACTCAGGACCTCTACGGGCATCCCATTTGACCTTAACAATAGGTACATGCTTCCTTCGAAGCTTCTTTACCGGTCGATCTTCAATCGACAAAGGTTTTTCCACAAACTTCAAGCTCTCATCTATATGCACATCTGTATGTGGTATAACCAATGAATCATCAGTGAAACACTTTTTCAGATTGCAGATGTGGAACACATTGTGAATTCCACTGAGCTCTTCCGGTAAGTTTAACTTATAGGCAACTGACCCGACACGTTCGATAACCTCGAAAGGTCCTATGTATCTCGGGCTTAGCTTGCCTTTCTTACCAAATCGCATCACCCCCTTCCAGGGTGATACTTTTAGCAACACTTTGTCACCTACTTCGAAGTGAAAAGCTTTACGCTTCGGATCTGCGTAGCTCTTCTGCCTATCTCGGGCAGCTTTGAGACGGTCACGAATCTGGACAATCTTGTCCGTTGTTTCAAAGACTATCTCTGGTCCTGATAATTGGACATCTCCAACTTCCGCCCAACAAACGGGCGTTCTACACTTTCTACCGTATAAGGCCTCGAAAGGCGCAGCCTTTATGCTGGTATGGTAGCTATTGTTGTAGGAGAATTCGATTAATGGTAGGTTCTTATCCCAACTACCACCCAAGTCGATCGCACATGCACGTAGCATGTCTTCCAATGTTTGAATAGTACGCTCACTCTGACCGTCAGTCTGAGGATGGTAAGCCGTACTAAAATTTAAACGCGTGCCCAAAGATTGTTGGAAGCTTTTCCAAAAATGTGACGTGTATCTAGTATCTCTGTCAGAGATAATAGACACAGGTATGCCATGCAAGGCTACAATCTTATCGACGTATAACTGGGCTAACATGTCGGAGCTATAAGTCTCCTTAATGGGTAGGAAATGTGCTGACTTAGTCAGTCTATCAACTATCACCCATATTGTATCATTGCCTTTTCTTGTCTTGGGTAACTTGGTAATAAAATCATGGTTACCATTTCCCACTTCCAAGTAGGAAGCTCAGGCTGTTGTAGCAAGCCTGACGGCTTTTGATGTTTTGCTTTGACTTGTGCACAAGTCAAGCACTTAGCTACATAGGCAGCTACAGACTTTTTCAAGCCTATCCACCAATAATTTGCCCTTAGATCCTGGTACATTTTATCAGCTCCAGGGTGAACGGAGTATTTGGAGCTATGGGCTTCTTGGAGGATGACATCTCGAAGTCCTCCATAAATTGGAACCCATATTCGTCCATTTAATCTTAGAATTCCATCCTTGCTAAGAGTTAACTGCTCCTCAGTTACTCCTAACTTTTCATTAGGATAGTTAGCTTCCAACACAGCTTCCTTCTGTGCAACTAACAACCTTTCAATCAAATTGTTCTTTATCTCCATGCGCTTGGCATTGATTCGGATGGGTTTCACCCTCTCCTTTCGACTCAAGGCATCGGCGACTACATTCGCCTTGCCGGGATGGTACCTGATTTCACAATCATAATCATTTAAAGTTTCCATCCAACGGCGTTGCCTCATGTTTAAATCCTTCTGATTAAACAGATGCTGGAGGCTCTTGTGATCAGAATAGATCACACACTTAATACCATATAAATAATGCCTCCACAGTTTTAGTGCAAATACAACGGCACCCAACTCCAAGTCATGGGTGGTGTAATTCTTTTCGTGCACCTTTAACTGTCTTGAAGCATAGGCAATAACCTTGCCTTTCTGCATAAGCACACACCCCATGCCAGTGTGCGATGCATCGCAGTAAACCACAAAATCTTCTATTCCATCTGGCAATGTCAGTACTGGGGCGTTGCTCAACTTTTGCTTCAGAATATCAAAGGATTCTTGCTGCTTAGGGCCCCAAACAAACTTAACCTTCTTCTTAGTTAAGGAGGTTAGGGGTGCAACAATCCTTGAAAAATTTTCAATGAAACGCCTGTAATATCCTGCCAATCCCAGGAAGCTACGAATCTCTGTAGGCGTCTTTGGCTCTTGCCAGTTCATAACTGCTTCAACCTTAGCGGGATCCACTTGGATACCTCGCTTACTCACCACATGTCCAAGAAATTGGACTTCACGAAGCCAAAACTCACACTTAGAGAGTTTGGCATAGAGCTTCTCCTGATGCAGGAGTTTGAGAATACAGCGAAGGTGTTTCTCATGGTCAGCTTGGTTCTTCGAGTAGATAAGAATGTCGTCGATGAAAACGATGACGAATTTATCTAAGTAAGGCTTGCAAACGCGATTCATGAGATCCATGAACGCGGCTGGTGCATTAGTGAGCCCAAAAGGCATCACTAGGAACTCGTAATGACCATAACGAGTCCTAAATGCTGTTTTATGCACGTCTTCATCTCTAACCTTCAGTTGATGGTAGCCTGACCTCAAGTCAATCTTTGAGAAATAACTTGCTCCTTGCAATTGATCGAACAAATCGTCGATCCTGGATAAAGGATACCTATTCTTGATCGTGACCTTATTAAGCTCACGATAATCGATGCACAGATGCATCGATCCATCCTTCTTCTTAACAAACTGGACAGGTGCTCCCCAAGGAGACGAACTAGGTTTTATGAAACCTTTAGCTAGCAATTCGTCTAGCTGTGTCCTCAATTCCTTCATTTCTGTGGGTGCCAACCTATAGGGTGCTCTAGCAACTGGTGCTGCTCCGGGGATGATATCAATTCTGAATTCCACTTGCCTATCTGGTGGCAAACTAGGTAGTTCTTCCGGAAAAACTTCAGGGTATTCAGAAATGACTGGGATGTCTTCTATCTTCGGTTTAGGTTCATCGATAATCACTTGTGCCATGTAGATGACACAACCCTTCTTTAAACATTTTGAAGCCTTGAGCATAGTCACTTGCTCAGGCAGTCCATACTGGGTATCTCCCCGAATGGTAAGTGATTCACCAGACGGAGTCTTTATTACCACTTGTTTCTTGTTACAGACAATTTGGGCCTGGTTATGAGATAACCAGTCCATACCCAGAACTATGTCAAAACCGGCCAACTTAAAGGGAAGCAGAGACAGAGGAAAAGAATGGTTCTTAATGGATATAACACATCCATCTAACACAGTAGAGACGGTTTCTAAGGTGCCATCTGTTAACTCCACCTCATAATTCACGTTTAAGGTTTTGACAGGTAATTTCAGCAATTCACAAAACTTATTATCAATGAAAGACTTATCAGCGCCTGAATCAAAAAGTACTCTAGCATAGACGTCATTTACAAGGAAAGTACCTGTAATAACGTTGTCGTCTAGAACCGCTTCCTTTGCGTCCATTCTGAAGACTCTGGCATTAGTCTTCTTGGCCTCCTCAGGCTTCTTGGTGTATTTAGGGTAGTTGGTCTTAATGTGCCCCTTTTCATTGCAACGGTAGCACGTTGCGTCTTTCATCTTCTT
>JARYGA010061084.1:0-25339 GCA_030545235.1 Helianthus tuberosus
AGACTATAAGCAGGGCTGCAAACGAACTGAACAAACACGAACAAGACCTTGTTCATGATCGTTTGTTAAGGAAATATATGTGTTCACGAATACTTACCGAACGGGATTTTATGTTTGTTCGTTAAGGAAATGAACGTGTTCGTGTTCATTTGTGTTCGATTGCTAATTTTAGGCATCGAACGCAAACGAACGTTCATCGAACACTAATACTTATTAAATATTTGATTTGTTGGGATTTTGAAGTATTTAAATAAATTATAAAAACTAATAACACTAATGAACTATCGAACACAAACGAACATGTTCGTCCCTTTAACTAAACGAACGAACATGTTCGTTCCTTTAACTAAATGAACGAAATTTCTTGTTCATTCTTTTATTAATCAAAGGAACACGAATGAACTTCCTGCCGAACTGTTCGCTGAACGTTCAATTCGTTTGCAGCCCTACATACAAGAGTGCAAAAAAGGTTATACGGGCCGTATGACTTTGTCAGTGGTCACATAAGTCATTTCTTTATCAGTCAAACACATCATATGGCCCATATGAATCAGCCATCATACGACCCATGTGATAGTTTTCGTCCTATCATATGGCCCGTTTGACCACTTTTCGCGCTATCATACGGCCGTATGACGCATAAGTGGTGTCTGGATAGTGTGTCGTTGTTTGTTTAGCTCTGCCCTTTGGCTAAAGAGCCACATGCTCCTAGAAACTTACAACATTTGACTTAAAAATATCTTGAATATCTATAATAACTTGAGTAACACTAATAGAAGAATCTTGCGAACCAAGATCTATGGAAACAAGTTATCCTTAATTGTAACATTATAGTTTTTAAGGATATGATCAGTTGACATGTTCCACTTTGTGATATGAATAGGTTGGCCCAATATTTCAGAAGTTTGAATGTAAGGATCAAAATGACGGAGGCTATGTCCGCAATGTTGTTCGTTGGAGTATTCCCAGCTTGTTGGAGGTTCGTTTCCCTTTCTTTCGATTTTACGCCCGCACATGTATAATTTATTCATTCGTAATCTAAAAATTGCTTTTAGTTATCTTGAAACAAAAGATAACTGATGGTCATAGACAACTTTAGCAGCTGTATCACCATCACTTCCTTTTACTGCAAGACTCATGCCAGCATCATTAGCATTATACATAGAATTATTGATATTTAAGATTGGACTTCACTGTTCATCAACATTTTTAGAGATCCAAAATATTATATCCCTTTATGAACCAATGCAAGAATAATACTAATTTATATCTAACACAAGAAACAAAATTGCAATTCAGCCGCATAGAATTTTCTGTTTTCACGGAAAAGTTTTACAGAAAACACGTCATATTTTCTGTTGCGTATACTCATAGAAAACTTTTCTGGAAAACTCTTAGGGGTCATTTGGTTTGTAGAATGTTTTGAAAGGATCATCATATCCCACCAATAGCAAAGCTAAGGTAGGGTCTGAGGAGGGTAAGATGTAGACAACCTTACCTCTACCCCGTAGGAATAGAGAGGCTGCTTCCAGTGAGACCCCCGGCTCGATAGAATGTTTTGAAAGGAATTGGAATTAATTCCGTTGAAAAGTTGGAATGTGTTTGGTTAATAAATTTACAAATGAAATTCGATTTGGGTGAAATTTTATCACCAAATTACCCCTGAATACCCCACTTTCTTCTTCACAAGAAGCCTAAACTCACGTCTGAAACCCACCATTTTTCTGGATCTTCAATACCCGCCCCTCTAAATCTTAAATCGAAGATAACATTTTCGTTGTCACTTTTAGTCGGTTCATTGTAGGTTCAGTGGTTCATCATCTCTCATTTTCATCATCGACTTCAATCTTTCCTTTTCTAGGAATAGTCGCTTGTGGTCAGCACGTTCTCAGCACGTTCAGTCGATTTCAAGGATCAATGACATCTAGGCTTGCAAGTGGCATAATCATGTTTGCATCTTTTCATCTTTTTTTTATTAAGTCATCATTAATGATCTATAAGTTGAAAATTTGTCTAGCAATCTGGACAAGGAAATTTAAATATAAGTTAAAGAAATTTGAATACCGGAGATATACTATTAAGTTTCTTTGTAAATTTGGATACTATGTTCGTTTGGAAATTATTCCGTTCCTAAAAATTCATGTTGAATGATCGGTTCCAAATGTCAGTCGCTTTTTTTTTGTTTAGTCATTTGTTTTTTATTATTTCCGTAGAATCACTTTTGATTTTGAAAATCACTTCTGGTTTCTTTCGATCATGTTTGTTCTAGTCTTTTTTTTTTTTGGTTCTAGCAATCAAGTTTCGTTTTTGATTTTGGTTCGTATCTGGTTTCCTAATTTATGCGTATTTTTTCGATATTGTTCAACTATCAAGTTTCGCCTTTGATTCATGTTAATATTTGCTTTTTGATCTCTTTGATCATTTAGGTTTTGAATATGAATTTTTGCTTTTGGAAGGGAGAAGAAACGAGGGTATTTTGGTAATCATTGAACATTTCGTTGGAAAGTTGAGAACTCCATCACGTATGGGAAGGATTGTTGAATTCCTTTGGCTGATGGAAAGTTTTCCAATTCCAATTCCATCAACAACCAACCGAACACTACTTTTGAAGGAAAATTTTCCAATTCTAATTCCAATTCCCTTGCAATCTATGAACCAAACGAGCCCTATACTTTTCCATAACCAAACACATTCATAACGCCACAAATTATCCAAAAAGGAAGCCAATAAAAGCTGTAAGAGAAGATCACAGGAAGTGTATGCAAGTAAAGCTTAGAAGAATGAGATGATACTATACTAGGGGTTAAGTTAGGAAGATACATCTAATGCATAGAAGGCTCGTAAGCTACTTGAGATCGGCTCACTGAAATCTTGAATTGATGCAAGTTTAAACGAGCTTGAGCCTAAGATGGAGCTCATTTAATAAACGAGCATGACCCCAAGCTTCATACCAGGCTTGATTAGACTTGTAAACTTAAACGAGTTTATTATTCATATAAATATGATATTTATATTACACCACAATTTACATAACAAATATGATAAGAAAAAGCTAAATGGTATAATCATGTTATATATTATTATAACTACGCATAGGGAATATGTCACAGAATAATAACCAAGTTTCAAAAGTGTTCTAATTAGGTCACTCGTATCGTTTTTGTCCTAATTAGATAACTTAACATTCAAATCGAGCCATGTATTTTTTTCCATGTGTCAAGAGAAAAATGGAGTACAAGATGCTAGAGTCGGATTATATTAATATAAGAAATTATATTTATTAAAAATAAAAACACTTTAATTACATTAAAAATTAAAAAAACAAGTTAAAATCCACGTTATCGCTCGGCGTTAGCATCAAATAAAAGAGAAAAAAGAAACAAAAATCCATATCACCACGGTTACCTATGATTTGGATGAAGAAGCCCTTAATTTTAATAAAAAATGAATGTTGAGTGACCTGATTGAAACACTTTTGAAACTTGAGTGACCTAATTGGAACACTTTTAAAACTTGGTTACTATTCTACAAAGTTACCCCTGTGAATTAATAATTAAATAAATAATAAACGAGCCGAGCTCCAACATTCTAAAGTTAAACGAGCCGAGCTCCAGCTCCCTTAATCAAGCTTAGTCGATCTCATGGTAGGCTAAGCTCGTTTACACCCCTATAGAGCAACGGAGGACATTTCTCCATATCCTTCAATAGTTAATATACGGTACCTTCTAACTATACCATCAATGAAGGATGTAACTTCCTAACTATATCATTTGATGAAGTTGGTTTTGCTCATAATTATATTCTAACAAATAACATTTACTTTTTGCTCAGGAAAATGAAGGCGCCACACTCCTAGTTTCTGCAAAATTTTCTGTCGTGTCCCGCCGTAACATCTTCCTTGAATTTGAAGAGGTTGGTCCGTTGGTTGGTTAATTTTATCAAACCACCACAGAAATTACTAAATTTAATGTATTCTTTATAAATTCAACAGAATTATTAATAACTATTTAATTATTAGTATTATTCCAATGACAGATAGCTCTTCAAAATATAATCATTAGTGACGAGTTGCAAGCTCTAATAGCTCCCGCATTGTTGCCCCGCTCTTTTTTTAGCCTACAGGTGAACATCTCACCAGTTTCTTACATTTTTAAGTTTTTTTTTTAATTCTTTTATGCGAAAAAGAAAGAAATGCATTTGTTGTTTCATTTTTAGATCTTGCAAGCAATTCGTACTTTTAAAGCTCAAATTCCAGTAAATAGCACAAGCCCAGGAAGGTAAGTTTACAATATGTTATTAACTTGTGTATATGTTCATTATATATGGAAGTTATAAAAAATAAAAAAAAACTTATATTAAATGGCAGGCGATCGGTGGGAGGGTTGTACTACCTTTCGTATCTGGACAGGAATATGCTTGTGGGTCGAGCTGTTGGAGGTGGTGGCGTGTTTGTATTTTCTCGAGCTCAAAGCATCCTGTAAATTATCCGCGACTGATTGTATAATTGTTTTATAAGTTTTTACAAGTATTCATTCAATCAAAAGTTGTATAATTGACAATAGAGTAAACTGCTAAATTCGTCCCTGAGGTTTGACTCAAATTGCTAGATCAGTCTAAAATCAAGTTTTGTTGCTAAAACAGTCCCTGAGCCTAGTTTCTGTTGCTATTTTAGTCCAATAAATTAACACCGTTAGAACCTCTGTTAATGAATGGGTAAAACTGCTAAATTCGTCCCTGAGGTTTGATTCAAGTTGCTAGATCAGTCCAAAATCAAGTTTTTTGAATTTGTTAATTATAAACTTATTTAGGTATATAATTTTTCTAGACTTGCATTAATTTTTTGAATTTGTTAATTATAAACTTATTTAGATTATAAACTTATTTAGGTATATAATTTGCAAGTCTAGAAAAATTATTTGTTAGTTATTTTGATTATTATTATTATTATTATTATTAAATGTTTACTAATTATATACTTAAGTATTTAAATAAGATAATACTTAATTTAAATAAAATTAGTTTTAAAAATATAAATG
Source organism: Helianthus tuberosus (assembly GCA_030545235.1). Taxonomy (NCBI): domain Eukaryota; kingdom Viridiplantae; phylum Streptophyta; class Magnoliopsida; order Asterales; family Asteraceae; genus Helianthus; species Helianthus tuberosus. The sequence continues at coordinate 5,037 of JARYGA010061084.1, forward strand.
TAACTTTTTTAAAGAGCGCAATTTAACCGGCCCAGCCTTAAATACTGATTTTATTTTGATGTTATTGTTGTTGTTGTTGTTACCATGTAAATATTTAGTATTTGTTTAAGGATTTAAATAAGACAACAATTAATTTAAACAATATTTAGTTATGAAAAATACAAACATTATATGTAAATTTAAATATTAAGAAATTAACATAATTTTTATTTATTTTTATTTAAATCGTAATATTTAATGTTTAATATTTATCAATTATTTTAATTTAATATTTGTATTATAAAGTTCTTTTATTCATTTTTTCTACTTAATTAAGTGGTTTCGTATTTAAGACATTTAAGAAAATATATAATGCATTTGGTACAAGTATTGATGAATTAAGAACCTGTCATTTACCATTTTTTTTCTCTTGTGATATTAATGATTTATTCAACGAACATAAATATAACTGGACCCGCCTTAAACTGTATTTGGGTATTATTATTGTTATAACTTTGTAAATATTTAGTAGTTATATACGTAAGTATCTAAATAAGATCACACTTAATCTAAATAGTATTGAGTTATAATTAACAAATTATATACCTAAATAAGTTTATAATCTAAATAAGTTTATAATTAACAAATTCAAAAAATTAATGCAAGTCTAGAAAAATGATATACCTAAATAAGTTTATAATCTAAATAAGTTTATAATTAACAAATTCAAAAAATTAATGTAAGTCTAGAAAAATTATATACCTAAATAAGTTTATAATTAACAAATTCAAAAACTTGATTTTGGACTGATCTAGCAACTTGAATCAAACCTCAGGGACGAATTTAGCAGTTTTACCCATTCATTAACTGAGGTTCTAACGGTGTTAATTTATTGGACTGAAATAGCAACAGAAACTAGGCTCAGGGACTGTTTTAGCAACAAAACTTAATTTTGGACTGATCTAGCAATTTGAGTCAAACCTCAGGGACGAATTTAGCAGTTTACTCTTGAGAATAATATCAAATAAATGTCGGATTGATGAAGCATTCCTGGTAATTCATTATGAAAATCCAGATTTCGTTAGTTGTTGTTTAAAGTCATTAATCTATAAGAAAGTATCCTTATAGTTGATAAGTTTTTACCATTATAATAGTTGTTAGAGATGACCATTTTTAAGTGTAGTATTTGATAAGTTTTACCATTGGTATATGTAATGAATATTTACCATTTTTAAGTGTATTATTTATAAATTTTTACCATTGAGTATATGTGATGAATAATTACCATTATGGTCCGGAAATTATTATGTATCTATTTTATATTCTTGTGTAAGTAAAATGTGATTTATTTTATATTCGTGTATTCTTTTACTATATTTTATTTTCTCAAAATTAGATATGCACCTTGACAACACAGAATGCTTACCACTACAACAATCATATTTGTCAACCTATTCAAATTTCATATTCATATATATGTATTAATTCACAGCATAACTGATGAACAGTGTCTACAGTGAATTAACGTTAATTGCCGTTAGTATAGTGATCTAGAAAAAGTGAGTCAAGAAAAAGAGGAGTACCTGCGTACTCTCTCATTAGAGAGAGAAAATGGAGTTGTCTTTGTTTCTCTCTCTAAAATCCCCATCGCCTCCTCCCTCTCTCTAGAACCACCGTCGTTTCCGATGGTGTCTACCGGCTGACTGATTTTGGTTTGGTTGTTTACCAAAGAGACGGGGCAGGTCCGGCGTCTACTTCGCCGTTGATGCCGGTTCTTCTCGACTGCTTCGCTGTTGACGCCGGTTCTTCCCGATGGTTCAAACGTCGTAGTCGGCGGTTGTTTGAGATGATGTTCATTATCTTTATTTCTGGTTTGACCCTTTGAACAGTACTTTGGGTATTTTCGGTATTATTCGTTGGCTCTGTAGGTATTTTGGGTGTGTGATGTTTTGCCGTTTGTTCTCGGCAGTTCAAACGCCGATGGCGACGGTCGTTTGAGATGGTGTGCACTATTTGTTTCTGGTTTGATTTGATTTTTTTAACCCTTTAGGGTTTAGTTGATTGGTGGTGGCGTTAGTTGTTGGTGGCCTTTGACTACCTTCACCTTTACTTTGTTCATGCCGTTTAACTGTAGGTTGTTACGGTTACTTCTAAATCTAATCGGTTTTCTTGGCTGGCTGTGATGAGTTCAATTTTTTTTCGAAAAAATGATGAAGATGGCGTGGCAAGGACGGTGGATGGTGGGTTTTAGACCTGCAACCCGCCTTGCAGCCATGTTTTGTCGGGAAGTTTGAGCCAACAGAGTGACCACAACCTTGAGTTTTACAGATATGAGGTTCTTTTAATATTTGTTTAGAAAAATAAAATTGTTGATTACAAAATATGTTTGAATATATTCATTTCGGACACAAGTTTATTCTGTAGAATTCAAGCCTTGGTTTGTTTTGTGTTTCTTTCCAAATTTTGGTTGTTGCCTTGCTGATTGTTATGTTGGGCCAATGATGTTTGTCCTCTGGTTCATCTAAGGCTTCTTCAACCTTTAAGTGCTAACATTGAATAAAGGTTATATATTTGTTCGTTTGGCATGGCAAACTCGATTTCAATGTGAGTTCGGTTTCCCATAAAACTGATTATATTTGGATCCAAAATATATAAAGTTGTGAAAATATTTGGATCCAAAATATATAAAGTTGCGAAAAGAAGGAGAAAAAGATATCTGATAAATGAATTGCAAAATTAATTTTCAGGTTAATGAAAGCACAAATTGGAATTTATGATAGGTAGAAGAATACGGTTCTTACAAATCATTCATTCCAAGGTAAGCAACAATTCCACCAATCCAGCGCAAAGTAGTGGTAGCACATCTGCTCTTCTTTTAGATGGTTTGGTCATGACATCTCATTCTCGATTGCACAGTTGTGATATTAGGACATGTTTTAGATGTGGTTAGTTCTCAACATTTTTGTATGTGATAAAGCTGCATGAATATCTCCTTTAAAAGAGGTCCCAATATCACAACTGAGACTACGGCTATGTTTACAGTTTACCAAATCATATATTGTGAAATGGCTTTGATTTGTGTCAAAAAATACCTCAGATTCATGATGTAACTGCTACTGGGTTTCTATGGATAGATGTATGCATGAGGCAGTCATCTTTGTGTGGCATAAACAAAATTGGGAAATGTAATATCGAACCAACTGGATTTTGACCTTTATATGAATTTTTGGATAACTTGCTTTCATTGAGGAAGTGTTGTAAGCATCTCTCATTGGATGGATTCTACACAACTTATTTCTTAATACATGATAAAAGTAATTAATTAATATTGTACACAATTTATTTGCCATTTAAATACATTTGAAAAGTGAAGTTTACTCACGGAAAATGGAGTTGATTAAAAATAGAGTTTTTCTTTCGTAAAGTACACTATATATGTATAGTTACTTTGATGAGGATCGCTACCGGTATCGGTACCGATTTTCATTTCTTTTTTCGAGTTTGATCGATGTCAAGTGTAAACCACATGTAGACGTCATTTTGAACGATCACGGGTTTCTTAATTAGTTTTCTTTCTTTTGTTTTTTCTTTCAGTTGCGATAGTGAATGTTGGTATTGTTGCGAACCGAAACTCTACCAATTGGATTCCCGCCGCGTAGCGGCGGGGAATCTCACTAGTTATTATTATTATTATTATTATTATTATTATTATTATACATATGATTATAAAGTGTTGATGAATAGTGTTTAAAATATTTTTTTTAACCTAAAGTAGAAAAACAATATATTAATAATTGATCCCATGGTTACAAGTGTTTATCAACAATTAATATATATTCGAGTTTAATTTATTGTTCTATTATACCATTAAAATTATAATTAATTTTTACATCCTATACAATATATGTTTCTAACTACTATTATCTTTTTACTAATCTATATTTTATCCATTTACTTGCGTTTTTTGGCTTAAAAAAATTAAATCCGTAGTTGTGTTTGATTTAATTTCTTGATGTTCATAAATAAATTTTATTGAAAATGGAGTTTTGTTCGAAATAAAGTCTTTTTTTTTTGTTTTGCAGGCTAGATCAAATGCCGGCATCATAGCAGTATCATGACGAACAAAACGAATACCGACCGAACAACGTCGACACCAATATTAGTATATGCATAAAAATATACGCTTCTAATCCATTTAGTTTGTATATAATTTGATTTTCCTTCGATAACTCACGTTCATTATTTTTTTTAATAAAGTTGAATACGCGAGTTCGTTTAATATTTGTTTCCCATCTTCCTTATTAACTTTGTTCAAAAAGATTCTTTTCTTATTAGTACCGAGACAAAGCAAATCAATATCGACACCGGTGCCAGTATAGTTATTACTGGAACTGACATCGGTATTCGTTTTGATGGTTTCCAATGTAAAACACATTCTTTTGGACATATCATGACTATAAATTAAGTGTCGATACTGTAACGAATCAAATCCCTTCCCCCATCGAATTCCCTCATATAACGATCCGAACCGATACCGACCGGGTTCCCGCCGCATCGTGCGGGCAAATCCACCTAGTTATTAATTATACATGTTAGAGTAAATTGCAATTTTACCCCCTGAGGTTTGGGCTGATTGGCATGTCTACCCCCCCCCCCCCCCCTAAGGAAATAAATGCAATTTTACCCCCCACTGTTTGATCTTATGTCGCATGTTTACCCCCCCCGGCGTTAGTTTGGCTAACTGATCTGTTAGATTTAATATGAAATGACTATTTTACCCTTTTCTTTTACCCCCCAACGTTCCTGTTATGTTTCATAATTACCCCCCACAGGTAAATTACTAAAATGCCATTTCTTATTCCCCCCTATACTTTCTGTTAAGAAGCAATTTTACCCCCTGGGACATCCAAATCCCTTCCCGCCACCACCCAGATTCAATTCAGCATATCGAAACCAATTGATTCAATTCATTGCTCACATATGCATATAAACCCCTACTCTTATAAACATAACCCATGATCTTATAAACCCATTGATTCAATTAATAACCCCTGCTCTTATAAACCCATGCTCTTAATCAACCCATTGCTTCAATTCATTGCTCACATATTGAATCAATTCATTTGCAGCAACTGTATACACATTTTAGCATCAGTATACACATCAAAGGCACATTCAAGCATCAATTCATTCAAGCATCAGTATACAGTACATGATTCAATTCAATTCAATTCAATTCAATTCATTAGCATCAGTACACACATTCAATTCATGGCTCACAGTTAATCTGCATATTATGTGTGGACTTATGCCCAAACTGTAATCTGCATATTATGACCCAAACTGTGTGGACAGTTAATCTGCATATTATGACCCAAACTGTAATGCAAGGCACATACCTGTTGTGGACTTATGCCCAAACTGTAATCTGCATATTATGGACTAACCACTGTCATCAAATGGACTATACTTTCTGTTTTTGTATGATCATCTGTATGATCATATGGCTAGCAAGTGAATACTTACACCTTTGCCCTGAAATATATGATCATCTGTATGATCATATGGCTAGCAAGTGATAATCTGCATTAATCTGCATACTAGCCTACAACCTGAAATATACATCATATGGCTAGCAGGTTTCTGTTTTTGTATGATTTTTCTGCATCATAGATTAGACAACAGATTAGATGAGTGAAAATGTCAACAAAAAGGTACTTGGACTAACCACTGTCAACAACTTATAATAAAGAACCTGTTTATTAAGTTATAAGTTATGGACTAACCACTGTCATCAAATGGACTAACCACTGTCATCAACTGCACATTTGACCACTGTCATCAACTGCACATATTCAACAACTAACATGCTGCACATTTTGATCAAATGGACAAAATGTAATCCTAATCAAACATCAAACATCAAAACATCAACACATCAACACATCAAACATCAAAACATCAAAACACATTACCATTCCTACTTCAAAGTTAAGTTAACATCAAAACATCAACACTTCTGGGATTATCCTACTTCAAAGTTAAGTTAACCAACAACTTAACCTACAAAATACACATTACTATTCCTACATAACTACTATCTTATCATCCGCTCAACTCTCCGGTGGATAATGGAAGTTGAGGACATGCCTCCCAAACACGGAGACCACCAGGTGGACCACCAATGATGAGCTTGATAAGCTCATCGTCAGGTCAACTGTAAAAAAACCAACAGTGAACCAAATCAGACCCTAACCCTGTTTATAACATGATAATGACTAAATCTGACCCTGATTAACTAACAATGGCCTATTATACCTGCGGTGTGGCGGATGAGATAGCGGATTAGCCAACACACAACCGGCATTTTGTAGAGAAGACTGATCGGAGGAGATAGCGGAGGAGAAGACTGATCGGAGGAGATCCTTGATCTCCGGAGGAAGACTGATCGCCGGTGAAGACTGATCGCCGGTGAAGACTGATCGCCGGAGAAGATGACCGATCGCAGGTTTGGGGACGATGATGGGAAGGTGGGGGGGGGGGGTAATTCTGCTTCTTTATGTTACTTATAGGGTTGTTGTGAAGAACAAGCTTCACATTAATAGCAAAATGACTATTTTACCCTTTGACCATTACCTTATTATGTTGACTGTTAATCCAAACTAACGCCGGGGGGTAAACATGCGACATAAGATCAAACAGTGGGGGGTAAAATTGCATTTATTTCCTTAGGGGGGTAGACATGCCAATCAGCCCAAACCTCAGGGGGTAAAATTGCAGTTTACTCTACATGTTATATATAAAGTATTTGTGAAACGGGGCCCAAAAATTTAGAGGTCCAAAACTCTAGCTTGGATTTAATACACTATCTGGCCAGCCTTGTAAAATTTTGCCATGACCATCTAAAACAAAATTCGTGGCATGAGTTTAGCCTAAACAGACTTAGTTTTAGGTTGAATCTTCAAACACATTTTGCTAAAAGGGTTGTGTTCTTTGCCCGTGTAGCTTAAACTGATTGAGTATTTAAAAGCAAGATTTGAATTTAACTAGCCATTAAATTTTCAATTTAAACATAATTTTTTTTTTTTAGCAATCTTAAATTTTTTATTTCATTCCAATCATTAGGGCAAATTACATAAGGATAGCAGGTAGACGAGCAACAAACTGCGCCGCCATCCCTTTCTGAATAGAAAACCCTAATCTACTAAAAACAAAGCCCCGCCCCTGAGGGGTCGAAAAGTTGCTATGGACCATACGCTGAACTCTAGACAAGAACCGAACTGCCTCCGGCGCCAAGGAGCCGAACGTGTCAAACGCCAGGGGGACAAATGCATGCTGATTATCCTCAACATAATTATTTTTTGCACATTATTTTTTTTTATTCTGTAAACATAATTTCAAGAATATGTTGAGATGCTTGGAGGGCGTGGTGATGACTTGTGAAGTTTTTTGCGCATCTTAAGACCACCCGTAGTGGGGAGTATTTGGGTGTGAATTGCCCCGAAAATGCCGGGAACCACTACGTTGGGCGTTGTTTTGGGTTTTTTTGCTCTTGGCGTGTTTTATAAACGCTTTTGATTTGTAAACTTGACCAATGAGAAATGAGGACCATTGATTATTTGTTTTAATTTAAAAAAAATTAATAATGGGTAATAACTGCATGAGCATTATGGGGGCATTATACCACTACACTCATTTTAAGATAATGCCCCATAATGCCCAAAAGCTGACTGACCGTCACATGACTCAAAACACCCAAGGCCAAGGGTGGGGGCATTATCTTTCCCTCCCACTACACATGGTGTAAGGATGATGAGTTTGAGTACATTGACTGATTGGTGAGTTTTGGTTTTGTATTTTTAATATTCTGTTTTGACTTACAGTTCTAACTTGTAACGTGTGATGGTATTGTGGATTTGTATACTCGCCGTTTGTACAACTTTTGTTTTACTCATTAGTTATCAATACGCTATTGTAATGATTCTTAACAAAATGATTTTGTTTGGTTGACTAGAATTAAGAGTTTTAGTAGTTGAGACTTATTTTTCGCAATGTGAGTGGTCACACTCAATGGGCCGTCCTCACTTTCATTTTGGGCGTCTTTCATTGGCTAGAACAAGTTCAACACACATATGTCAAAATTCAAGAATGGCGCTCGTTACTTTACTCATGTTTTGCTCTTGGCGCTATTGATAGGCGGCCACGATGTGGTATTTAGTGCCTCCTTGCTGATTTGGCACTGGGTGTCTGCCCACCACACATGGTTTGACCATGTGTAGTGTGTGTTCCATCCAAGCAAGTTTTGGTACAGGTGGGTGGGCGACAGCGACACTGACGGATTTAAAAAAAATCTTTACAGGGCAACGTTTAAAAAAAAGGAGACGTAATCGGAAAAACGTCAAATTTTTCCAAAATATACACTATCGCCGGAGCGTCAAAGGATAGCAGGGACTACCCCTATTAACAAGCTAGGTTCGCCCATGTGAGGCCAACATGTGAATCCCTTTTCAAAGAGGGGACGCTTTCTTTGATTTTACTTTAGGTATATACTAAACCCTTTCACACTAATCCTAGCAAGGAATCTGATGCCAATCTGATCAGGTGCATTGTTGTTTGTGTTTCAACTATTGGGCAGCAATAAAATTGGATTGGAAAAATTATACGGTTATTTATGGTGGGTAAGTGAATGGATTGCCGACCAAACATGTAATGTTGATAAAAATTTGGCATTTTCCCAACCTAATATAACACCAAAAAAATCGTATAATTTCTCGTAGAATATCATACCTTGCTTTTCAATTACAGTTTTATAATACTTGGGTACCTAAAAAGTTGAGCAATGTATATCTTTTATAATACACATTTGCTGGTTGCTCTATACTTTTCATGGGATTGTACTCTAGTATTTTACGCATATTTGTTCTTTTTTGTCGATATATCTGGCTATTTTTCCATGTTGCCGTTACTTATTGATAGCTTCTTATGTATACGTTCTTTAAGTCTACTTTTTTGTCCGTTGTTTGTATTGAAGTCGAGGGTCTTTTTGCCAACAATCTCTCTATCCCTAAAATAAAGGTAAGGTTTGCCAACAATTTCTCTATATCTATCATCCCCCACCAATAACTTTGCTATGTGTGAATTTAATGGGTATTGTTGTTGTACTCTTTACAAAAACCAAATATTTAAATAAGAAAAGTTCAAGACCGTATAAACACTTTATATATTGTTTTAGCTGTAATACACAAAATCGTTCCGTATATACCATCTCTACTTCTCTCTCCGAATATATCCAACATCCACAACGTCCAAATACTTTTGCGGTTCTCATAGTAATATGCAGACACACATAGAGGAGGGTTATAGGTAAAACACTGTTCTGTTTTTCTCAAGAACACACAGAACAAAATAAATCATTCAGTTCTCCAATGTTGAAAAAAAGTATAATATAAAGAAATGACCAAAGTGCAATTTTTATTCATCTCTCATGAAATTAAAACAAGGTATATGGAAAAAATTCCTTTACATATGAAACCTACACATGTGTAAGTCACTTGTATGTTGTATTGTTAACATGTGTAGGTAAACGTTACCAAAGGGCATGTATCTCAATGGTACCAAGGTGTTGAAATGAGAACCTCTAGAGAACTATTAAAACCCATTTTTATTCACCGACGATGCATTTTCCGTTGAATCGCCATGAATTATAGGGTATTCATGGCAATATTCTTCTGCTGGTTGAGAGCCAGAGTACAGAACTTGTAGAGCCATCTAAATGCCATAGTATATTCATACTTTATATAACCTTGACTGTTCTTGACAATCAAAGTGAACCAACTTTCGTTTGATTAACTGATAATAATAATAATAATAATAATAATAATAATAATAATAATATCTAACATAAAAGGGCAGTCTCTGTACAGGCTGTCTTTAAAAGCATAGTTATAATCGAAAGATAAACCTACCTTCACAATAAAAAAAAAAGAGAAACCTACAAACCGATTGCCAGAAAGAAAAAAAAAAGAAAAAGAAAAAGAAAACCAAGTGTGTGCTAATCGCTAAACTTGCAATCTTGAAAAATAACAATCTACCTGGCAATCACGACGAGCTGAAGTTACGTTTAGTGGCTTCCATCTTCAAAAGCAAATCTTTAATCTCTCTTTCCATCCTTACTTTCATATTAAAATACTCCTGATGAGCATTTTCCAATGCTTGTAATTCTTCTAACTTCTGTCTCCTCATTTCCTCCGCTTCAGATAAATGCAACTTTCTCACGCGGGTCCCATACTCTTCATCAATTTTCTTGCTTTTTGCTTGCGCGATTCGGTTTAGACCTTCGGCTTCTCTTCTTGCATCGTCAGCACGGTTTTGAAACATTTGCGCCTCTGCCAGCTTGATCCTGACTATGCCATCCAGCTCATCGAAAACCGGTTCTCTTGGAATTGAAGGAGCGGCCCGTTGTAATTGCATGTCTGAGCTGGCGGTTTTTAACTGTGTCGACCTGTCTGCGTATATGGATTTCATCCACATGGCAGCTTCTTGGCTAGTTTTTGGAACATCTCCATGATTTTGTTTCGGTAATTCTTTTTCTTGTGAGATTTGAATGTTGTCGGATTTGAAAGCATCATCATCTGCACAGTGAAGCACAGAAGGTTATTATTAGATCGTCATAAATGGTTAATATTATTAAATAGGGCAAACCTCATAAAAAACACTATATTTTCTGATTTTTCTCACAAAAGTCACTCCACAATTATTTTGCAGATAAAAAACACTATACTTTATGTTTTTTTTCTCGCAAAAGTTACTCAACAATTTTCTGCACATAAATGTCACTCCACTTGTCACTTTGAAACAAAATTATGATTTATTTTTTATTTTAAATAACCTGGAATAAAGTTTTTCTTTGATAAATTCCATCTTTGCACCAAATATTATAAAACCATTGTACATCATTGACGTCAACTTTTATTTACAATATTCATCTTTTCAACTTTCAAGGTGCAAATGTTTTAAAAGAGAATACAGTTATATATAATATTTAAGCTTAAAACTTTTAAATTCAGAAAATATTGATTATTATAAAAACTATAGTTAGTTATATTGATCTGTTTGATGTACGAAGGTCGAAACGAATCAATTTACATATTCAAATAATAGATGAATTCTTGAGATGTTCTAACAAAATAATTTACAGGTGGTGCAAGAAAATAAAGAATGTTAACATGAAATTTGGAACTTAACGCGTGTTCTTTTATGTCATACATTGCTTATATATTTTTTATTTTTAAAAAAGAATTCAAAATGATGTCATTGTTGAGCGACTTTTGTGAGGAAAAAACAGAAAGTTTAGTGTTTTTATGTGCAAAAAATTGTGGAGTGACTTTTGTGAAAAACAACAGAACGTGTGGTGTTTTTTAATGATATTTGCCGTATTAAAGCAAAAAGATATTTAAATGAGAGAGAAGAAAAATATACCAATTAAAGAAAGCTTACCATTGAGGAAACTCATTATATAACTTCTAACTTGTTGAAGATCGGATTTATTTGAGAGTCTAGTCAGCAACTGAAGTGAGATCTCATGAAGACGTTTTCCTCGAATATCCTCGCTGCCAGAAAATATTCTTCTAACATATTCAAGTTCGTTAGCCATAGTTTCAGCACTCCATCCTTTAGCAAAATTCTGATAAACCTCCCTCACAAAACCGAACATTTCAGAAGGGTGATCACACGCAACACAAAAAAACTGCATCTCAGTTTGACTTTGACCTAAAGCCCCGGTTGCACTACGACCATTTCTAATAAACGATTCCCGTAAACCACAATCAGTGTGACACCAATGCAAACATACATCACATCCTACCCAACTACATGTATTTGAAGCCATATCAAACTTTGAACATACTAAGCACATGCAAGCACTGCAAAAACCTTTTTTCTGCACGCAAACTTTGCAATCGCATTCATCGACAGGTAAGTAACTCCGACACGCAAGATTTCTGCATCTTAAGTTTAGATATATTTCGGCTAAATCAGAAGATGATATATCAGCATTTGTTTGAAGAAAATCTTGAATACCTGTTTTAAATGCCACCAGTATCTCTATTTGAACACTATGGGTTTTCGATAGAGTATCTAAAGTAATATCTGACCTTCTTTCGAGTATTTTACGAAAGGTGGAAAACTGTCTTCGTTTACCCGGGTTCAAAATAACATCACGGGCTAAATCTTTTAAACTTGCTATAGACGGTGGATTCATTTCGTTTAATATCCGGGTCACAATGTGTAATGGGTCGGAAACCACCATCGTAAGAATTGGCTCAACCAAATCGGCTGGATTAGTACCAACAACTTCCCGCATAACGCGCCTTTTATCTTTATGGAACTCCGAACCGGTATCATGAGATCCGACACTTTGAGTTGGGGATCTTATCTCGTTCATATGCCTTGAGTGTGACCCTGATGGCTGTTTGTTGTTATTATTATTACTGCTTAGCTGTCGTTCCAATCCAAGAGGTGCTTTATAACTTCCTTCTGCTGATCTGGCACTATGTAATTGTAAAGATTGAACATTTGAAGCATTTGAAACATTAACATTTCCGTTTGAAACGCTTCTTTGAAGAACAGGTGGTGGTTCTGTGTTCTTCTGATCGTCTGATGACTGGAGCTGCTGCCAGTTCACACCTTGAAACAACGGACGGCTTTTAACAGATTGTTCAAAATCGAATGAATTCTCTGTTAGTGAGCAGCTAGGGTTGTGAGTGAAGTGCTGAGAACCAGAAAACGATCTCGTGAATCCATCGGAACTTGTTTGGAACGAGCTCGCATGCAACTGAATGCTCATTTCCTGACTTGGAGAATCTGGACCTTGAACCGGGTTCTGGCAACCAATAGGAAGAAGAACAGATGGTAAACGGAGCGACAGTTCAAGCGGTTCTAACGACAGATCCTCATCTTTCGGTTTGGCGGCTCCTTTTTGGTCGGAACTTTCTTGCTTTTTAACAGGATCCATGAAGAACAAATCGAAACCCCGTGTGCTTGGTCCTTCCATGTCAATCTCTTTACTGGTCATAAAATCTTGTGATTCGTCATTGCCATCGGAAGCAGAAACAATCACGCTCTTGCCCTTGTCTTTGAAATTTTGGGTCAGTTCTTTTGTCACAAGAGAATGATTAACATCTCCAGATGTGTCATGTGACTCGTGTTGTTCTGCAGTTTCCGTTACCTGTACATGCATATCCATATTAAAATTCTCCCCTTTGACTTCATCATTTGTATCATTATCTTGTTGCATATCCGTATTAAAATTCTCCCCCTTAACTTCATCATTCGTATCGTTATCTTGTTTTGAAATTACTTCCAAGGGTTTACTACTTCCAGAAAAATTGCTAGCTTTCTCTTTATGAGCATCCTTCTTTTCATTACCTGACAATAATGTAATCGCAACTCCGTTTTCAACCGTTTTCCGGGTTGAAGAATCCCCAGAAGAAGACGACTGATTACCTGTGTCCATTACCTTTTGAAGAGTTTCTGGTTCTTTAACATCAGCTTTCTTTTCAACAACACTTTTTCGTTCAGGCTTGATCTCTTCTTTTGACGTTACCTTTGTGCTATGACTGCTATCTTCCAAACATTTTTCATCAACACGAACTTCTTTTTGAACCTCCTGGCTGGTATTCATTGGCATAGAAGGCGGTTCACCGGCTGTTTCCTCAACAACAGAAGCACGTTCAGGACGAGGATCATGATCGGGATCCGGTTCAAGCTCACCTTCTTCTCGTTCACTGTTGTTTTCACTCTTCGCAGGAAGACTTTCACTCTTTTTTACTTCAACACTCTTCGACTGCTCACTTCCAGAGTCCTTCGACCAAGCCGGTGACTTCGCATCTCTCCCACCCTGCGGAGATCTCACATTACCAATTTCTTCCGAAGCAGCCTTACCTCCGCCACTCTTCGTACCTTCCTCCACATCTTTACCACCACCAATTCGCCGCCACGAAGAAACACTACCCTCTCTCCGCGAACGATCTCTCTCCGATCTAAACCCCTTCGGAAAATCCCTCCTCGGCCCCGAAAAACTTTCAGATCTATGTATCCTATCTCTATCACTACCGTATCCACCACGAGGAGACGAGCTCAAAATCCCTCTTTCGCCTCTTTCACCACCATCCCTATACCTGTCATAACTCTTCCTCCTTTCATAACTATCTGCATCATAATCCGACCTCTTCCGAATCAACCTCTTACGATCATCCTCAACACGGTCATACCGCGAAGACGACGAAGACGACAACCCCTTCTTCCCACTTTCAGACTTATAATGAAAAGTTCTATGAGAACCCGACTGATGCAAACCCGAATCATCATCCTTTCTTCCCCAATCCTTAAACACACCTTTTTCCCCTCCATAAGAGTTCAAATCATCACTAGACTTCAATCTCTTCATACTTTATCAAAACACAACAAGTCACAACAACAGATTAAACACCTTCAAGTACCAAACTGCTGTTTCTAAACCCTAGATTCGAAATAATCAAATTAAGCCAGATGCAAGAGCTAAATCAAGCTACGGATCTCAATATATCATCTAACAGAGGTTAATCGAGAAACGCACATAACAATTACAGATTTACAAGCAACAGCAATCTCAATTTAGGGTTTCTTAACAAACAAAACCCTAAGTTAATAAATAGATACAGATATATAGAGACATGAATACCAGTACACATTCAGGAGGATAGAATAGGGACGCCGGTGAAATACATGATCGGAAAACAGTATTCCGGCGAGAGAAAGAGGTGAAATTTGTAGGTTTTTGACAAAGAAAGAGTTCAGTCAACGTGTAGCTTTAACAAATGAGGAAAATGATAAAAAGAAGAGAGAGAAGGAGACTTGGATACGCAAGGTGCGTAGTGCGCATAGTTGGACCTTTGGTGGAGAGTGGGTGTAATGCGCATAGGGAGCGCAGGTTAGAGAGGAAATTTAGTCAACGAAAGTTGAAACGACAAGGGTCACGCATATCCATGTCATCGTTGCGAATAACGATGAAAATAATATTAAAAAATATCGTCTTTAGAAGACCAGAATCCACCAAAGTGAAAGTGTGCCACGTATCATTGTTTTTAAGTTTCATGAATTTATTAATAGAGTTAATTAATTGCCCGGATGGTCCTGTGGTTTCACGTTTAGTCCCCATCTTTTGAAAATAGCAGGTATATTCCCTATGGTTTATATTTCATTACTCGGATAGTCCTCTGAGTAGATGTCAGTTAGTTTGGAAATAGCAGGTATGCTCCCTATGGTTTGTCATTTTATTACTCGGATAGTCCCCTGAGTAAATGTCAGAGGACTATCCGAGTAACAAAATGACAAACCATAGGGAGCATACTTGCTATTTTCAAAAGGTGGGGACTAAACGTGAAAAAACTTGAAACCACAGGGACCATCCGGGCAATTAACTCTTATTTATATAACGTTTGTGTATTGTATGTATGTATTCAAATCTTTTGTATTATTAACAAGCCTATTTTACTAGCAAAAATTATAAAGATAAATAAAATTCATATCAAAGTACCCATTACCCATTTTACCATTCTTGTTAAGAAGATAAAGTAAAAAAGATAAAAATCCTAACCATATTTAGATTGGCTATGTATCTCATCGGAAGTTCCCTACCACCAACGAGACTTAAAAATCAGCCATGATGCGTCTTATTAGTGGTTGCGTGGTGGAGAATGTGTGTGATGATATGCACAAAGACGGTGACGGAAAAGTGATTGTCACGAAGATCTTAAGATTTATCTTAGTTTGGTTAGAATTAAAGTTAAGGATGGTTAAATCATGAAAGAAATTTTTTTGACGAAGTGTCTTTTTTTGTCTTACCCTACCCTTTCTACAATGCTAAAGCAAGCAACACTGGATCTCAAAGAACGATATGCCCTTTTCTTCCTCTTTGTGGCGTGTTAACTTCATAATTATATTAGAGAGAAGTGTAATGAAAAGTTTGGATGTTTTATCATTAAAGAATAACATCATAGTTTTGTTATATCAACTATGCACTTGAAGTATTCTACATGCACTTTTGGTTTCTACAAAAAGGTGTTTGAGTGTTGTATTAGAATATTGAAGAATGTGTACAATATCTCTTAATAACATTGTAGTGTTGTGATATTTTATTGGGATATTTGGGTTTGGTGTTGTATGTGTTATTTATTGGCTTCATCAAAAAATCTTCTTAAATGTACATCATGAATGTATATTCATTTGGAATGGTTTTTGATAGCCATCTTTGAATTGATTTCAAGCATGCATTTAGGAGATAATTCTCATTGGTGGAGACTGGAGAGATCCTTTGCTCATGCTATCCAATATGAACAAGGTGGCTAGTGATATTTGTTGTTGAAACCCTATCATATCGGCCCAACTTTGTTAGGCATGAAGATTGTATAGATTTGTTTAGATGAAAAGTGTAATAGCACACTTAGGAATCCTAGTATAATCTTGCATGAAAAGGTAAGTTGCCACCACCTATGTAACAACTTAATACCGAAGAATAGGAAGACAACAACTACCAAAGACATCACAAGTAGGAAATCAATACTAAGAGTTACTATTGACCGAGTTGAGACTAATTAAGTTGATGTCGATCAAGACCATGATCATACTGTTGAGGGGATGCAACAAACTGTAGAGCGTGACAGAAGATACCGACTAACGATGAGGAGAGTAGCCGAGTAGTTTGATAAATAGGTTGCATTATAGCCTAGTGACATTTTGGGGTGGGATAAGACTTAGGGACCATGAGGTCCTGGATTCGATTCCCACAAGAGAGTTTTCCCAGATTTATTGAGTTTCCTCCTGAATTGGTGTATAGGCAATATAGCCTAGTGGAGATGGATATGATCGGGTGCAGTGGCGAAGCTTGAGATTTCCGACCGGGGGGTCGAAAACGTATATACCCAAAAAATTTATAAAACGGGGGGTCGAAAACGTATATACCCAAAAATTTATATACGAAAACTACATACTCTCCACTATTGAGCGAAAAGTTCGGGGGGTCGGCCGCCCCCTCCCGCCCCCACTATCCTTCGCCCATGATCGGGTGGTTCCGCTAGTGGCACCATGATACTACAATGGTCTGTCAGTAATCCAAATCTATCGTTAAAAAATGTTAATACTGAAGATTTGTCGTTGTAATTACCATCAATGTTAACTGGTTAATACTAAAATTGTAATAAAATTGATGTTAACATGGAACATGATTTAGTACTAAGCTTGCATTATAAACTCAAACAAGTTAACATTGAAAAGCTTGGTTACTACTAAACTTAAGTTAATGTAGAACTCAAGTTACCACTAAAATTTCTACTAAACAAAACCCGTTAATACTAACCAAACAATTGATATTGAACAATTGCCACTAACAAGGTTCCTATTGAGCAGATGGATGACGACCTTGTTAATGAGATTTAATAGGTATCTCATAAACATGATGAAGAACTTAAGAAGTTAAATATTATAATTTGAATGTGTAACTTAAAGAAGATAAACTTTAAAGACACTAATTATTCAACTTTGAATAATTAAAATAGACATCTACTTTCCTAATAATAAGGATTAGGGTCCATGGCTTTATAGCCTAGTGACATTTTAGGGGTGAGATAAAGCTTTGGGACCAATAGGTTCTGGGTTTGATTCCCAAAAGGGGTTTTCCCATATTTATTGGGTTTCCTCCTGAATTGGTGTATAGGCATTACGCCTAGTGGAGATGGATATGATCGGGTGGTTCCGTTGGTGGCACGATGATACTCCAGTGGTCCGTTAGTGATCCAAATTTGTCGTTTAGGGGTGAGATAAAACTTTGGGACCAATAGGTTCTGGGTTTGATTCCCAAAAGGGGTTTTCCCATATTTATTGGGTTTCCTCCTGAATTGGTGTATATGCATTACGCCTAGTGGAGATGGATATGATCGGGTGGTTCCGTTGGTGGCACGATGATACTCCAGTGGTCCGTTAGTGATCCAAATTTGTCGTTCAAAAACATAAAAAAAATAAAATAAGGATTAGGGTTTGGAGTCGATATATAATAGTGGTGTGCAGAAAACCAAATTAACCGATAAAACCAAACTGATATAACTGAACCGTACCAAAAAACAATATGTCGGTTTAATGATATTCTATTAGTGGGTTGATATTCCATGTCATCGTTGCGAATAACGACGAAAATAATATTAAAAAATATCGTCTTTAGAAGACCAGAATCCACCAAAGTGAAAGTATGCCACGTATCATTGTTTTTAAGTTTCATGAATTTATTAAGCTTCTGGGTATGGGGACGATAGTTCTCGAACGGCGCCGACCCAAACACCGTGCCGCCCCCCGGCTTCGTCCTTGTCGTCGAGTATGGGACGTTGGGGATGATCAATAAGAAGACAAAAATCTACCCTCTCCCTCTCACACACACTTATACATACAATATATACATATACATTTTTGGTCCATCATCCCATTCCCATACCTCCATCCTCTTTGCCCCATCCTCATGCCCATCCTACGTGACGCTTACGTGGCGGACCATCCTCCAAAGGAGGACCATCACCATACCGTGTAGCTTTATAAGATTATGTGTAGTGGTTTAGTGAATAATGCCCTCATCTTTGGGCGTTTTCTGTCATGTGACAGTCCAGTCAGCAAGGGGGCATTATTGGAGGTTTTTACAAAAGGGGCGTAATGGAATAATGCCCAACGAATCATTACCCAATTATTATTTTCTTGTTTTTTTTTAATTTAAAATTAATTGTATTTGACATGGAATAACCTCATTGGCCAACACAAATTGAAGATCAACGTGTTTCAAATCACGCTGGAGGGGGGTTTATTGTGAAATAACGCCGGCGGGGGTGGTGACCGGGCGTGTTTGGGGGAGAAAAAGCCCACTACGGGTGGTCTAAGACCAGTGTTGTAAAAGTCGCTAGGCGGTCTATAGTCGGCCGACTGGGGAGTTGGGAGTAATCGGAGTACTCGGAGAGTACTCGGGGAGTACGCGGACATGGTAACTATAAAGAAAATTAATTGTTATATATCATACATATGTTAAAATAAGCATATATCATCTCAACTAAGTATAATTTAAAATGAAACATGTTTAAAGTTCAAATATTCTGAATACAAGTCCGAGTACAAGGCCGAGTAGGCCGATTTTGACTAATTAAAAGTCAACAAACCACGTTGACCGCCTAGACCGACTAGGCCGACTCTTTCCGACTACGTCCGACTAGGCGCCGAGTTTGACCGAGGCCGACTAATTGAGTCCGCCTAGGAGGAAGTCGCCTCGGAGGGGTTCCGAGGACCGAGTACTCGCCGAGTACTCGGCCTTGGAATCCGACTTTTACAACACTGTCTAAGACCATGTGTAGTGGTTTTATCAATAATGCCTCAATCCTTGGGCGTTTTCTGCCACGTAGCAGTCCAGTCAGCAAGGGGGCATTATTGGGCGTTTTTACAAAAGTGGCGTAGTGGAATAATGCCCAATAATGCCCCAAATAATCATTACACAATTATTAATTTTTTTAAATTAAAAACTTATAATATTTCATTATAATATTTGTAAACGATCTGATTGGCCAAAACAAGCCCCGCACAGCGTGATTAAAACAACGCCAAAACAAGATTTGCAACCAAACACGCCCAGGGGGTGGATCCCCGGCGTGTTTGGGCGTTTTCCGGCACACAAAACGCCCAAATGGGCATGATTACGGGTGGTCTAAAACGTTTGTATGTATGTATGTATTCAAATCTTTTATATTATTAACATGCCTATTTTACTATAAAACATTATAAAGATAAATAAAATTCATATCAAAGTACCCATTACCCATTTTACCATTCTTGTTAAGAAGATAAAGTGAAAAAGATAAAACATCCTAACCATATTTAGATTGGCTATGTATCTCATCGGAAGTTCCCTACCACCAACGAGACTTACAAATCAGCCATGATGCGTCTTACTAGAGGTTGCGTCGTGGAGAATGTGTGTGATGATATGCACAAAGACGGTGATGGAAAAGTGATTGTCACGAAGATCTTAAGATTTATCTTAGTTTGGTTAGAATTAAAGTTAACGATGGTTAAATCAAGAAAGAAAAATCTTTGACGAAGTGTCTTTCTTTGTCTACACTTTATACAATGCTAAAACAAGCAACGCTGGATCTCAAAGAACTATATTCCCTTTTCTTCCTCTTTGTGGCGTGTTAACTTCATAGTTATATTAGAGAGTCAGAAGTAATGTGAAAGTTTGGATGTTTTATCATTCAAGAATAACATCA